>JBBPRA010000006.1:0-203925 GCA_038092775.1 Boletus rubescentipes
TACTCAGAGGCAAGTCGTTTCCACTCTCTGTCGACTCCGCGGCCAACCTCTCTTTCTCTAGCTTGCCCTATACAAGTCGGAACAATACCTCCGGCCCCTGCAAGGGGACGTAGTTCCCCACATCATCGGTGTCCACGTCATGCCCGAATCAGTGAGCATCACCATGGAAATGCCCCACTCGTCGTTTTGGATAGAATCCTCTCCGAGCATGCCCGACGTACTAAAGGAGAGGGTGATTGCCGCATTCGAAAAAATCCATGCACAAGGCGTCCTTCACGGCGACCCCGAACTACGGCATATGCTCGTTGGCGCGGACGGCAGGGTCATGATCATCGACTTTGGGATGAGCAGGGCGGCCAGGGAACACCCATCCGTTGGCCTCGAGAGAGCAGAGCCAGAGGAATTTAGACTGGAAATGCGCAAGGTCAAGTACAAACTGGACTACATGGGAGCGCGGAAGAAGGAGGGGGACAAGGTTGACGACTACCTTCGTCGAGTCCGGCGGAACAAAAAGATATCGGAGCTGTGGAAACGTCGTGCCAAAGGGGAACGCGTAGGCCCGATTCCGCAGTATGAAGAGGACCCGGAAGAATATGCGCTGGACCCTCCGGTAAATGCACAGGATTTTCAGGAGGACTGGATCACGGCCTCAGACGATAGTCCGATGCGTGTCGTCGTGCCTGGTCAGACAGCTGAAGAGGTTGCGAGCGCGGTGCAGACATTCCTCGATCAACTAGAAGAAACCTCTCCCTCTAAACCCGAGTCTCCATGTCCTTCACCAACCTCCCAGACGCCGCGCCGTGAAGAGGCACCATCCTTGCATCACCCGCCACCTCCTAGACCAGGTAGTTCTCACACCAAGGACGAGAACCGCCCTCAGCTAGGCCCAATTCGCACGGCACGCCATCTCAAGAGACGCCAAGCGAGGCACTCTGCGCTTAGTAGTCCACCCCGCCGATGCGAAGATGACCTACTTCCGCTGTCTGCGAGACATATCGAGGGTACTTCCATGCGTCGTGACTACATTCGGCATAAACACCTCAAGAATACGTACATCTCGTCGCTTTCAAATAATCCGACTGCCGCAGCCTCGTTTCCCAGTTCGATTGACGTCCCAGAGAGTCCGAGAAGCCTGAAGCCGGAGGAGTATCGCAGGATACAGGAGTCAAGACGGCAGGCAATGCAGCAGTACTCGAGAGCACCCAAGGGTATCCTGAAGCGGAGACGAGATGACGATGATGGTGTTGATGGGAACGACCAGATGGCTGGTTCACCATGCAAGAAACTTCGTTTTACAGAGCAACCGTCTTTCAGGGCACGTACGCCATTTCCTGATTCGACAAATTGTCGGCGGCCGCGTGTTGGGGTGTACTCGCGGGCATACAAGCGCTTCATGGCACGGAATGCGCGACCGGAGTTGGTTGATTTTACACTCCCATCACTTAGAACGCTATCTACGCTGGTTGGGTCATTGATGCCTTGGGTTCGTTGCCAAGGATAGTCGGTTCTATTCTACTTGTATATCTTTTTTTTTTTTTCGACTGTATTGTATTTTCTCGATCGATCACGATCGATCATGACAACACAGACCGTCGTCACCCGGCTTTGCGAGCTCACCAGTCCGAATCAAAGGATCGTAGTCTACAGCAAGGACCTGTAGTATTGCCCCACAACAGGCACATGATGTGGCACTAGTATGCTTGGCAAAGGTCGGAGGAGATTGGAAGTCTGGGACCCAAACAAGGTCTCCACCCGGATCTCAGGACCTGACGGGCAGTGGCGTCACTGGATGTTGCCTCATTTACCGTCCTGGCTCCCCTCACTAACACCGCCACATCACCTGTCCCCATATAACGGTGACCCTGTCAAAACGTTCTCTCTTTCATATCCACCGTGCCAGAATGGCCACCGAGAAGAATATCACGGAGGCCTCCTACAAGAACGATAGTGGCTCCTTGAAAGATGAGGAATTCGCTACCTCTCCTCAGCCGAATAAACTCCATAGGCAGCTCAAGAATCGTCATGTAGCCATGATCAGGTATATCCCCCCCTCCCCCCTCCTTTCTGATCCTAATATCCGTCCAGTATCGGTGGTGTTATCGGCACCGGTCTTTTCGTCGGAACTGCCACCTCCCTTGCAAATGGTGGCCCCGTTGGTCTTCTGCTCGGCTATGTGGTTATGGGTACAATCGTACTCGCAGTCATGGTCAGTCGTTTCCCCTCCTGCAACACCCTAGTTTACAGTCCGCCCAAGGTATCCCTGGGTGAAATGATTGCGTTCCTGCCGATTGCAGGTGGCCATATCAAACTTTCAGAACGGTTCGTTAATCCTGCCTTGTCCTTTGCGATGGGCTGGAACTATTGGTATAACTGGACGATCATCGGTATGTCCTTGTCCTTCCCGCAGTTTTCTGCTGTCTAACTTGCATCCCTAGCGCCCGGTAAATATTGAGCGCCCTTCATCTTGTAATCGGACCTCATAAATATTTCTTCCAGCCGAGTTATCTGCTGCTGCCCTCTTGATAGATTACTGGAAGCCCAACGTTAATAATGCAGTCTGGGTGATAATGTGTATCGTCGTCGTCGTTACCATCAACATGTTAGGCGCCGGTGCCTATGGGGAGGCCGAGTTCTGCTTCGCGTGGGTGGTTACCGTCTGTTTTTTTTCCCGCTTACCAACGCACTTTTTAGTTCCATCAAGGTACTCACAATTACCGGTCTCATCATATTGGGCATTATCATCGACCTTGGAGGTGGTCCCGATCACGATCGAATCGGGTTCCGCTACTGGAAGAACCCCGGTCCTTTCGTTCAATACAAGGGAATATCCGGCGCCGAGGGACGGTTCCTCGGGTGGTGGTCCGTCCTCGACAACGCTGCTTTCTCTTTCATCGGTACCGAAATTGTCGCCGTAAGCTGCGTTTCTCACCCCCCGTTCCTGGTGCTTACTTGTCCCAGATTGCAGCCGGTGAAACAAAGAACCCGCGTCGTAACCTTCCCAAAGCAATTCGCCGCGTGTATATTCGTATTCTCTTGTTCTACATTCTCGGCACTTTCGTAATCGGTCTACTCGTCCCTTCCAACAACTCACAGCTAGTGATCGAGAGTGGAACTGCAGCCTCGCCGTTCGTCATTGCAATCGAAACCGCCGGCATTAAATCTTTGCCTTCGGTGGGTACCAACACAATCTGAATTGTCGCAGATATTCATTGCACGATAGATTATCAATGCCTGTTTATTGACTTCAGCATGGTCGGCCGCATCCAGTGATCTTTATACGTCTTCGCGTGCTCTTTGTGCGTTCTACACTCCCCTCCCATTCGGAATGGCTGACTTGACCATGTGGCTATGCAGATGGCATGGCTGTCGTTGGTAATGCACCCCAAGTCTTTGCAAGGACATCCAAGTCCGGTCTCCCCTACGTCTCTGTTATCTTTTGTGCCTCGTTTACCCTTCTCGCCTTCATGGCTGTATCCAGTGGTGCCGGATCGGTCTTCACCTGGTTTTCCAATATGACATCCGTTGCTGGCCTCATGACCTGGTTTGGTATCTGTGTAACCTACATTCGCTTCTACAGTGGCATGAAGGCGCAGGGCATCGATCGTATGACCCTTCCGTACCACACTCGCTTGCAACCATTTGCCGCGTGGTACGGGACTATTGCAACCTTGGTCATCTGTCTGGTATGTCTCGTCCTTCTCCACCCTTTTTTAATATGGTCTTGATATTCTTCCAGTTCAATGGCTGGAGTGTCTTCCTCAAGGGCAAATGGGACGCCGCAAATTTCGTCACGAGTTATCTCCCTTTCATCCTGTTCCCTATCCTGTACATCGGGGCCAGGTTTTACTACCGTTCTCCACCCGTCAAGCCAGAAGATATGGATTTCGTGACCGACATTGCGCAGATCGAGGCAGACGAGGAACCAGATAAACCACCCCAAAACAAGATGGATGCTTTCTGGCAATGGCTGGTGAGTCTCATACGAATCTTGTTCGCTTCTGCATCAGCGTCTCACGTTTCGGTCAAGATGTGAAATGTACCAACAGACTGTTTATAAGCTGTTTGTTGTTATCTCCCCCGTTTATGTGTTCCCGTAGTACTGCACATACCCGTGTTGTACCCCCCCATACCCATGTGTAATCAAAGATTCTTGGTCAACGGTGTAGGGGCACGTGAACTTTGAATTTCAACTGCTACTACTTTACCTGACTGACGAAAGAATGGAGGGAACAATGCGGGTGATACAGTGGAAAGATGACGCGTATCAGAATGCAAGTGAAGTTAATGACTGTATATATACGAGGCCGACCCGGGCCCTTACACCGGCAGGATCGATGCAATCAGAGTCGCGCTCAGAACGAGAAAGACTGCGTAAATGAGTGTTCAGTGTCTATGCTTTGGATGAAGGGATGTGCAGATTGATAGCTAAATTCTGATGTTAGCACCGCTATTCTGAGTCAAGCAAGCACTGTCATTACCTCTAAACCAATTCAAGGCTTCCGAAGGGGAGGGGGCATCAAAATATAGAATAGCTTTGTTGTCGACGATCCGCAACGCTACGATCAATCTAGATCAGCCATGTCTCCGAATCCCAAAACATGCGTGGATGTTACCATTGCCATGAACAATACTCGCTGGTTGTGGCAATGTTTGCATACGAAGGACGGCCCAAAGGTCTACTGCAGACATGGGGTCTCTGCCCTCGCTCGGATCGCGGCAAAGAACCAAAAGATCGTTGCAAAGAATACCGACTAGAGGTCGAGGTGTCAATTCTGGAGCGAGACAGTCAACCTGCACAGCAGAGACATCGCCCTGAGCATTGACAGTCTCAAATGATACAACGGTCTTGCGGACGACGCGAGTCAACATCAGTGGTCCATCCATGATGAGACGCCTTTCAAAAAGTCATTGACGGTAAGACAGACAGTGACAATAATGCTTACCGATGAGGTTGAACTAGCGGACTGGGGAATTTTCCTCTAATTCGGCTTTGCCATTGCACCAGTTTTCGTCGAGTTTCAGACTCTCGCTTTCCTTCGTTCATATTATTCGCCAGCAAGGATATCTCAGCGAGTGCCCTATCGAGTGCGTCGTCCATGAACGAGTAAGTAGGCGGGGTACTCCGAATCAACTCTTCAAGCTGTGAAACCATGAGCCCTTATTGGAGTTATAGGGACACTTGCGACTCACAAGCAATCGATATCGGGGTATCCTCTGAACGGGTAAAAGCAGATAGCCCTCCATGTTGAGTTGGGAGTGACGAGGGTTTACGCGGCATCGTTTGAGGAATGTCTTGATGCGCTTTCTTTGGCCAGAAGTGAGGTTAGCCATCGAGTCACTCGTAGGGTTGGGATGGGAGATGGCGGCGCTGGGAAGACCAGCACTGGTCGGCGACAGGGCAAATCCAGGACTGGTGGTCCCTGCTGGTGCTCTGTCAGTCGTCCAATATTTGATTCTTTGCACAGAGTTGTCAAAGTTGCTTGAGGAGGTAAATCAGCAGACCTATTTCAAAATGGCAAACACGAACATACTTGATGTAGGAAGAATACATTTTCATGAATGCGGCGTGTTTCAAGAAAATTCCTGCAACTCCTTTTGTTACCTCGATGGAGAGTTGGCCATCCGCGTCGAGTTCTTCGCCCTCAGAAGGGTGGGTCATCAAAGGTGCCGCAGCTGCTTCAAGAGCAGGAAGAAAACTCTCTTTGTGGAAAGAAAAAAGAGCTTCAATACCACTGAAGACAACTTTGCGTTCGGACGCAGGGATGATAGTTTCTTTGCCGGAACCAACACTACTGATGAGATTGACTGGGGCAGCACTGGGCCTCACGTAAATGTCGACGAGTTCTTGTAATCCTTTGACATATGTCCTTTCAGTCCTTTCCGGACCGTTAGCTTTGCTTGAGAAATACCAGTCTGGGACTTACTCTACAATTTCTCGAATGACGAGGGCCCGTTTCCCCTTGTCGTCTTTGTATTTTCGCTCTTCAGAGGAGCCACTGCTATCGGTAGTTGCGACACTAACGGTCTGTGAAGCCGTCCCACTTCTCAACCCCGCCATTGCTTCCGGTGATCGTAGTTGGCCAGATAACGAGGCTGCTCGAGAAATCGTATGTTCAGAGTTCGCCCTTTCTACGACCGTGGGTCTTCGAGAACGCGGTATACTGAGCGAATCCTCCGGAGATCCACCGTACATGGACAGGGTGGTACCTTGGGAGAGGCTCAAATCGTTCATATCTTTTAGATACGCCATTATAGAGCGTAAAGCTCGCGTATATGCTTCTCTCGCTCTCTCTTCTTCCCTGCGTGCAACAAAATCATCTGCATCAACAGCTGAAGGTGGTCGCAGACCGGTTGCTGGCTCATCCAATTCACCAACGTTACCAATAGCTGAGGCTCCTTGAATAAAGCGAGTGGGAGAAGGAACGACCAAGTTTGTCACTGTACTTCCATCTACAGGCAGAAAACTCCTGCGCTTGGAGGCTCGAGGAGAAGCAGTTGGAGCGAGGGATTTGCCTAGGTTCAATGGCTCGGAAGGAGGCATGATCGCAGAGACTACAACATCTTCTTCGTTTATGGGCGCAGACAGGGAGAGGCTTGGAGTGGAGTTGGGCATAGGGCCCAAGGAGCCACTTGTTGAGAATCGGACATCAATCTGAGGTAAAGTATTTGTCGGTAGTTGCGGAGGGCCTGACACATTGCCAATGATGATTTCAGGACGGGGAGCACGACCGTTTGGCCGAGAGGTTGTAGGAGAATCGGCTCTCATTTTCCCCATCGACATCTTTTTCAAGAATCCCCAACGCCCTCGAGAGGTTGACTGTCGGTCGGCTGGGCTAGGTGTGCCATGACCTTGCTGAGGTTGTGCAGAACGAGGCGGTGAAGTAGGAGAAGTAAAGGAAGAGCGCGTTGATTCCACAGCGTCGGTCTCCCCACCCTCCCAGGTGACATCAAAGAGGCTCTTGGAGTGGATCGGCCTATTAGAACTACGAGTAGGTGTAAGAGCGGAGACACCCAAGCTCGCGTAACGCTTTGGAACAATAAGGTGTTCTGACTCGGGGGATTCTCCGGTAATGCTTAGCAAATTGCAACTAGAAGCCGAGCCAGAGTATGGTAATGCGGGTGGTCGCTCAGGTGTCGTGAGTACGAGATCCTCCACTAACCCGCGGGGTCGCTCGAAACTCGTGCGGAGTTCTCCGGCACTCTTCATCTTCCGGAGTTCATGCTCAACTCCATGACCCAATTCGTCTGGGCGGCGATTTGCCGACTTGGGGTTATCAAAGAGTGTCCCCGTACGTGGACGTGACTTTGGTTGATATGGTCGGTTCGGCGCAGTTTTGGTTCGCACGAGACCACGATCAGGGACAGGAGGAACCGGCGGTAAAATAGCAGGCGAAGTGACAGATCGCTCAAGTGGAGGCGCTCGCGCTGGCGTGATAGTGTCATCTTCGGGAGGTAGTGCGAAGCCTGCATCGAGGTCAGCGCTGGAAGGGTCTGAATCCGAATCGGTCTCAGTCCCAACAGACGAGTCAGGTATGGAAGCGGAAGGTAAAGGGATGACAGGCGTCGAAAGGGGATACAGCGGCGTAGCAGGAACTTTGGAGAGAAGCGGATCCACTAGAGCCTGCCACGGTCCCTGAAACGGGTTGCCGTCAAGATATAGTTCTTGCAAGAGCGGCAAAAGACACAGCCAACTAGGAAGGGCATGCATCTTGTTCCTTCGAATGCTGAGAGTGTGAAGGCGATCGAGCGCAGAGAGTGAATCTGGCAGGGTGCCGATTCCAGTCGCATCCGCGATGAGTACTCGCAAAGCTACCAAATGAGACAAAAAAACTGGCAATACGCGCAGTGGGTTGGACGCAACATTTAGCTCTTCGAGATTCTCGCAGGAAGCGAGTGCAGGTGGTAAAGCAACCAGAAAGTTGGCAGAGATGTCTAGCGCCAGGAGTGAGTGGCAAATTTGTGGCAGCGTGTTTGTAAGGAAGGCAGGGATAGAGTTGGGGGTGCTGGAGGAGCCAACCAGGAGATGAGTGGTACCTGGAGTCAATGTTCGCATCGGAAGGAGCGTCATCAGATGTTATGTACCGACGTACCAGGTTCAACTTTAAGCTGTACGATGGGGATCCCATCTCCTTTCACAATTAGTCCTCGCCCTTCCTCGGCCACGACAACTGCGGACGTGCGCTCTTCGCCTTTGCTCTCATTACCATCCTCGTCGTCACCGAAATCATCCGTTTCGTCCCCGCTCGTAAGGCCAACTTCATCCCTTTCATCGACCGTCTGCCAAGCCATATCGAAACTAGGATTTTCCCGAAGCCGCGGCACGCCACTCTCGTGCAGGCTGTTAGTGTTACTGAGCCCAATGGAAGAGGATCTTGATCTAATGCTGGCAGAGTATTCGGACCACCGTGTTTGGTCTATTGGCGTCCTTCCTGCTGAAGCGGTTGTGCTTTCGCCTGCAAGTACCTTGGCCACTTCGTCGGACGAGATTCCTACCGCGACACCAACTTCTTCGTCTTCTCCCGAAACTATTTGCACGTGCCCGTGGTCACTTGTGGCCAGAGCACTTCCTGAGCTTGTATAGGCGGAAGAGCGTGTGGATGCAGAGGACGAACCGGCCGAGGAGAGGGATGGGAGAGTCGAGGAAGGCCGGTCTGAAGTGCGGGCGTACGGCAACCGATGTGGATATGGATCCGGGAAGTGTGAAGGGTCTATGGATGGAACTTTTGGGGGGCGTGCGAACGACAGGGGAGGGGAAGAATCGGAACGAAAGGAGGCTTCGCTCTCGGACACGGACCTAGCAAGGATTGAACGCGACAATGAGTGCAGTGCGTGTGATGGTGACGGAGCCGCTGAGGTTGAATCCGGGGTTTGTTCGGGTGCAAGACGATCGGCGGCTATCATCGTTGTGAGACTATGGGCGGCGAGATCTGGGGAATGGGGATGAAAGTAGTTTTCACCAAGGGCTGGAGGTGTTGGTGCGCCTGGATGGGGACGGGGACTCGGCTGAGGTCGTGAGTATGGATGAGGCAGTGCTAGAGAGTTGGTGCTAGTAGTGAGAAAGTCTGAAAGGGAGTCAGTTCAAGGACGAAGGAGAAAAGCAGGTCGGGAGGTGAAGTGGGTGATCGTATCAATTGACATGGCCCGTGGTAAACAAATAGATCTCGACGAGGTCTAACCAAATCAAGTACCGGATTGACCGCCCATTTGAAGTATGGAAACGAGGTACCATGGCGGCAAATTACATGAAAGCGCCGAGAGCGAATATATGCTTACCGGGGTGATCGCCGTCTGAACTGTCCATGTCTATCCAGCTCGTTGGACGGAACAAGTGGGCGTCCATGTCGGAGGTGCTGAGAGTATGCTTGAGGGCGGAAGTCAGTGGAGGGGGTGGAAGAGGTTTGTCGAGAACATGAAGGAAGGGAGGGGACGGCTTTGGGGAACTCGGCGCGGAAGCGGATTTTTTTGCGGAGGGGAGAAGGGCGTGGTGGTGATACCTGACAAGTGTAGAGTGAGCGACATGAGACCTTGTTTTTTTTTTTCGACTTACATGCTCCCGGAGACAGACTCGAGCGAAAAATTACTACACAACATTATGTACCTCTGCTCGTACAGTCCTTTATGTAAATTCTCGCATTTCCCAAGGTACTTTGAGGCGTACAGCTCTCCATCATCATCAACATCACACTCTCTGACAACGCTTCCCCCTGCCACCCCTCACCTTCGCCCGCCGTATCAGCACCCGAGGGCCCCCTGGAACTCCGGTATATATATCCAAGCGCATCTCCTCGGTTTTCTCGCACAAAGGCTGTGTGCGACAAAGCTTTGAAACGTCCAAGGTGACACCGACACATCTGACGTGTCCGTATCGTGGCAATACCCTGAAAATATCTTTTCCAACGTCCCTTCCCAGTGCGGTCGACTCTGCCGTACTTGAATGACAACCATATACGCGGCACCAAGCCAACCCCCTCGCTTTCACCTATCTGAGATGGACGCGGCAGGACACCTAAAAGTCGTACAGATCAGGTTTGTCCGAATGAAATGCTACTTTCTTCTTTGCCCGCTTCAACTTTTGAGACTTTGCGTCGGCCGTGCCGGACTCGGTATTCTGCACTGATTCATGACCTTGGGTCTTCATGTCCCCCAGGGTCTCTTCAAGCTCCACTGCAACGCGAGCAAGTGCGGCGGCGTTGCTGACGTGCGTGAGAGTCTGTTCAATCTCTGCTGTCGACGAAGGCTTCGTACGCCGTTCCGTCACACCTCCCTCCAGATCAAGGTGCATCGTCTCAAAGATGAGCCTTTTTCGCATACACCTAAACGCCAGATTATTTTCTCCAGTGCCAATGTTTGCTGCTGCAGACGACGACAAACCCCTCAGGGTAGAGTACTTGTCGCTCGTGGGAAGGATACTATGCGGTGTGGGCAATTTATGAATGTGCACCAAACCATGGTGAGAAGGAAAAAGGGCTGTCAGCGCCGGATTCGCTGTGGAGCTGTCATCACACGGTAGCACACATGAAATCTCGATTCATGCGTACCACCAAAGCCCGACATCGAGATAGTTGCATCGGTCACCCAACCAACCTTTTGTACCCATCCAGATCCTGCCCAGAGACCCGTGCAAAGGTGCGGAGCAAAGGAGACACAGGCACAAGCATGGGGATACTGACGCAGCAGTCGTCGTAAGACATACAGAAAGCGTAATATATCCTGTGTATCCGTGAAGGGTTGCACTTGGGCAAGATTTTGTCTCTTACTGCTGGACAGCATTCCCCCCATTCAGGGGATCCCAGAGCCGCTATGCATAAGCGAACGACTTCAGTCGATGGTGTAGTCGCCAGGACGTGCTTTATCTGATTCACGAGTCCGTCCATCGACGATGCAAGATCGTTGTTGATTGTCAGGTCCAGCGGTATGAGACGCTTCGCATTATGGACCTCTTCTATCACAGACAGCGGAATGCGACACGTCAAGTCAAACGTGTCGCAAAAATGGTCTGCGGGTCTAAAACTAACGGTCACCGATCCTCTGATCGCTCTCATGAAGGAATTGGGACATACAAGTTGGCAACCGTTGTCTCGAATTTCTTCATCTGTTCATAGCGCCATGCGATCTTTATCTTTTCTACGCTCTGGACTGCGTCATCTTCATCCAACATGGGCATCGGATCGTTTGAGCTCGACGTAGGTATCCACATGCATTCCTTCGCAAATGACAGCCCATCTTCGTGCACAATGCACACTTTATGACCACTTGTGATGCCTTGAGCAACAAAATATTTTTGCACCAACTCGCCGTAAGCAGATTGGGAATCAGGTGCGAGGACAACCAGCGAACATGAAAGGGGCATGCCCCCACCCAAGATGTCATCGAGGGATGGGATTCCGGAAGACGTAAGCACAGTGGATACGGATGTGGGACATGTGCGAGTGCCAGGAGGAAGAGCAACTTGTCTAGATGGCACCCTTCGCTTGAACGAAGACATGATCGCGTCACAGTCACAGCAGATTGTCACGACTATCGCACATTGCATCAGGAACAAAACGACAACGCTGCTTGAGCTTTGGATAAACTAGTCAAGGTTATTCAATGACATTCCCTGCGTCTCATCGACCAGCTGCCGCACTTGCTGTTCCGTGATGCGCATATCATCTGAGGGCTCCTGGCCTAGACTACACTCTTCTCCCCCCTGTACAGAATCTGGTCCGACGACCCTGATGGTAAACCCATTGGAAACATTTGGGAGGCGTGTAGAACCGATGGGCCGTTGTCCGGGTCGCTGAAATGGATTAAACTCGATTGGGTAATGCCGTGGTTTCACCAAATCCTCGAGTTGAGCCGTGCTCATACGTGGCCCTAAGCTTGGGATGGCATGGTGAATTATCTTGGAAAACGAGTCCCTTTGTACCTCAGCGGATTGCTCAGCGTACTCCGTCACGCCAAACGGCATCTCCTCCACGTGACAGAAGAGGATAACAGATGCCCATGCTTTGTAACTGAGCAATCCGGCATTGAGAGCCACGATGGCGTCGGGAATGTCGTTGGCAATAGACACAAAGCGTGGATCCCAGTTTTCGTGCTCTCCATAAAGGTACAATGACAAGGTGCTCCGTCCCATGGATGCGGGGCTGCTGTACGTGTACACTGGCTCGTTCCGTTTCGCCTTTGCAGCGATACTTTTCTTGTTTGCCTTTTGTATGATCGCATGCACAGTTAAACCGAAGAACGTAAGCTTGATGTCAGTGTGCGGCAACAACAACGCCAGCTCCGAGAAACTGCCAATACTGTCTGAAATCCGAAGGGGACAGACATGTTGAGAGGACTCACAGTGGGAGCATGTTGAGCTCAACTTCCGCCCCGAGATAGTGAATATTAAGCGTTTGTCGGCACTTGGGAGAACCGCGACTTGGACTTGCGACTTTTAAGACATTGACTAATAAATGGTATACGGTGAGGGGGTAATGCATGAGGAGTGCGGCAGGAGAGTCGAAAGGCAAGGAACGCCATTGGTACCACGACCTCCAGTCAACCACGTTGGCTGAGGATCCAATCATCGGTTCACATCCGGGTTCGAAATGCAGCTTTGGAATCAATCTATCTTCAAGTTTCCATCCTGCCTTGTCGTCGAGATGCCGATCGAGGAGAAGTAGATAGCCATCCTGATAACTTTCAACTGGACCAACGCTCCAGAGCGGACTATCGTGGTTACCTATGGTGTTTAGCTGAAGTTGGTGGGGAGCACTACCGCCAGCTTCACTCCAGTATCCATAGCCTTGAGCTCCCAGGACATCAAAGTAAGCGCGGATGAGGGATTCGGCAAAGGTGCCATCCGACTCGAGTTTCCCCCATGGAAAAAGCTTGAGAATAGCTCGCACTTCCGGTACTCTCAACATGTGGCGCTGTAGGATGTACGATATAATCTTCACACTTCGTTTGATCTAATCCGTACCCACCCTGTTTTTTTCGCAAAAAAATTTGTGACCTTCCGTGCCAAATCGCCCGGTTTTCCAGTCCCTGACTTGACACTGCAGCATCAACTGTCCTCAGCAACTCCAACTCCCAAGTGATGTGGGATATACCTTCTTGGAACAGTAAACAGCGGACCTACATGCCGAACAGACCAACGGCTATTGACCACTCGTAAGCACTAGACATATGCCACTCAGTGAAGGATGCTTGGTACCTTTTGCCCCGTATGTTGTGACAGCATCCCATCACAATTGAAACAGCCTGCCATGATACTAAAATCCAGCTTCTCTGGCTGGCCGTCCGGGCGGGACATCGCTTCTCTGAGTTTGGCTGCTCCTAGATAGGTTAGATGGTTGAGATCTGCGGCCGTTGGCATCGGTATGTTCGACGACATAGTGGACAAAGAGCCTGAGGTGGATAATAAAACAGAAACTGGAAATCAACTCTAGTCTATGTATGACCGTGATCGCCGAGTGCTCGAGTGTGTCGATGTATGGTCGAGGCCAAGGTGGCGTTGTTCACGTCGTCGCACTCAGGCTCTTTCCACGGGACGGACGCATGATCAATCATCTTTGGCTTCGCACTCATACTGCCCAGTTCAAACTACTAAAGAATATCGCACTAGGATGTATCCACGTCTGTCTATTTAATCTCACACTACGACGGCTCACCCAATACCATCACACAGGCTGTTAATATTGCCTGTTTCCTCCACCTCTTCAAAGAAAACGTCGGAAGCCCTTGTTTGGTGCGCGTACCACATCGCATCTCGCTTCAAACGCTGATGTCGTTGTCAGACGGATGGCCCATCTATGCTCCCCACATTCGAGACCTCGGGAGAAATTGCAATTGAAAGCATCGCGTCACACCGACTCGCGCCATACAACTTGACTCGAGGAGAACTGGTCTCCCTCAAATCGCCTATGAAACCAGACAGAATCATTTGTAAAAGAATCATTGGCCTCCCAGGAGACGTTGTCTGTGTCGATCCAACAGGTTTGAAAGCCCCCTCGGGGGAACACGTCGTCGTTCCAAAAGGCCACGTCTGGATAGCAGGGGACAATGCGGCATGTTCAACTGACTCGAGAGACTATGGCCCTGTTTCGATGGGATTAATAAGGGGCAGAATCATTGCCAGGGTATGTATGTTGCCTCTGTATGTCACTCAAGAGTGTGTAAATCTTTCTTGGCAGGTGTTTCCCTTTAATAGATTCCAAGTGTTCACTTATGGGGGGACATACATCGACGAACGGTCAATCTAGCGAACAAACGCGTATATGAATGATCCATATGAATGTGTCAGTCATTGTACGAAGTTCATTGAATAGCCCCCTTGACCATTCGGTTCAAACTTGAAATTGTCAGTGGAAAGTCCGAAATTACCTAGAAATTAAACCATTTTGACATGGATTGTTGATCTCACGAAAGATGGGCGTACCAAGGATCGTGTTCCCGAGACCTTTCAACTTGTCCATCATTTCGGTTGTCTCTTTTTCCTGGGCTGCTCGTGTACGAGGTTCCAAGGACCGAAGAACCTTATTTGTCTGCGTTAATTCTGCTGAACCAGGGGGAAGCAAGTCAACGAGCAACTTGTAATCTAGGATGTTATGTTAGTAATGATTGCCAGCTCACTATTGTACCTGAGACCGGACCTTCTTGAGCGCTGGTGAGCGATGACCATGTACCAATCTTTTCGTTCGACGTTGCCCTTCGTTGAAGTGCCTTGACATAATGTGGGTCATCGCTGAGAGCTATGATCCACGGCTCAGAGCGTGCATAGCTATGCCATCCGTGTGTATGCACCTTGAGAACATGCGTCTACCACTCCTTTGTGGTCTTCCTGCCCATTTGTTCGGATGAGATTGGCCGACGGATAGACTGGCTCAGCTCACCAGCTTTGACAGGCATGCACCGATATTCGCATGCAGGACAGCTCGTGCTTTCGCACACTCTGTGTCAAGGGCGTTCGAAACATCTGATACCGCTGCCACACTGGGATCGCTGGCTGGACCTGGAGAATCGACATCGGGTTGATCAAGTTCTGAGTTGACCGATCGGTTTCGTGGAGGCAAGTGGCTAAGTGCTGTTCTATATGACACTAGAGCTTCATTCCACTTGCTTGCTTTGAACAAGTCATTCCCTTCAAGTTTTAGTTCATTTGCCTTGTCCAGATGTTCCCTTGCATCCATGGTGAGGGTTGTCCCGAGCGTGAGACAGTTACCGGCTACGGATGGCGCGTGTCCCGATTCTGATCCGCATATAACCAGCCCCAGCCCCAGCCCCCTTCAGCGTGCATATAACTTGATCCCCCGCTCTTTTTCCTGTCCATTCCTTCTTCGTTCCTTTCTCCCTAGCGCAGGTCGCTTTCATTCCATTAGTCCCTTTTTTTTCAGACTCATGCTATTAATTAATTCTCCTATCCCTACCATTCGCATCACCCCAGCACCGCCAGAGAAGAGCCGCCCAGATCCCTATTCTCCATTTTCATCTGCGAAGTTGGATATCGAGGATGACGGATATAGAGCGAATCGGTTATCATTGCCGCCTCTAGCCAACTCGTCCCTATGGCATTCTTCGCCTTTGCGCCCTGCCGACTGTCAACGCCATAAGGGACTCAGTCGCGACCAATTCAACACGTTGCTCAAAGTGTCGCGTGGCCAAAGAGCCAAGTTTGGGTCGCAGAAGGTACCTGATCTCCGTAGGGAGTTGGCGCTCAAGAATCAGAGTCTCAAACAACGTACGTGTCTCCTAGCAACGCTAGGAAGAGCTTAGTTCTAACGAAATATGGAGACAGTCGAGCGACGGGCTCGTTTCCTGTCCAAAGTCGACGAACCTTCGTGGATTGCCATCCCCGTGGCTCTAGAGACTGCCCACCACTCCATGTCACCTCGCGTGTTCGAATCTGAATATTCCGCCCATGATATTGCGGCAGAAAACTCGGAGGACTTGGTCATTAATTCACCCGCCCTTCCTGGGTTGGAGGAGCAGGCAGAATGCGGCCTATTCATTGCTGAACGGCCTCTTGCGAGCTCAAAGTCCCCCCCGGCTATGTCGAACAAGTCGCGACGTACCCCGCCTTCCTTAGATGAAATTACGGCCCGTCTGAAACCGGTGTCCGTACCATCCAAACAGGACTACTCTCGGCCTCGACTGTCCAACTTCCTGAAAGCGTCGAGCTTGTCATCTGGCCCTGCGGACGATCAGATCAAGACCATCCCAGTCCGATCCCTCGCGCTGAACGACGAAATGTTCGATGCCACCTTCGTTCAGCGGGTTATCGACACGCAGCATTCTGACCCGTGCAATTCGGCAATAGGGTCAAGCGCAGTCATTCCCCGCACAGTCGATGTTGTTGTGGCAGGTTCCACACTGCATACCAGTCGTGCCGACACTGCGCGAGATATGATTGTGACCCTCAGGCGTCGTAGCTCTCCACCTCCTGGCCTTGGCCACCACGAGTGCACACGGACAAGCGTCAAGGTGAAGAGGTGCAGTGCCCCGGCCGAACTGCAATACAGTGGGCGGGTTGGTTTTGATCATATGGCAGTGTCGCGAGGCGTCCTTTGAAATGAAATGGTTGGGCATGTTACTTAGTAAATTACCTAGCACCCAGCCTGTCATCCGTATGCAGCATGCCGAAACCCTTCCTCCCGTAACCATCGATACTTTAAATTGGTTAGCTTCAGAGTCGTCAAGGGTTTCTCCTTGCAAACTCGACATGGGAGAGCTAGACACGGTGCTAAGTAAACCCCGACCGCGAAGCGGATCAAATCTTGAGCACTAGGAATAAATACTAATAAGGCACCGACAATTCTAATGGCGCTGAGGTATGCTTCAACAAGTATATGCGTAACCAAATCCGTCAAATACAATCGATAAGTAATGTACAGGTGGCTGTATTCTGGGCACGCGCAGTAGTCGAATCATTCGGAATCATCTCCAAGATTGCACAGTGCGCCATCGATGCTCCCGAGTATCAGAAACATTGTTCAGTGGAGGGGCCTCTGGCGGTGGTGTCGGTGCCTTTCCGCGAAGCCGAGCCATAACGGCAAGTCGTTGGTCTACAATACCATCAGAGGTTGCATCTGAGACACTAATTCAAGGTACTTACTGTAGTCGTTTCTGACGTAGTCATCCATAAGCTCTTCGTCCGAATCGACTAGGGGGTCAGTGGACGTCACGACATGCCAAGCGTCTGTTCGTAGGTGAGGCCCTTTGTGACCAACACAAGATACTGACGTTGGGCACTCACGTTGAAGCATGGTCCGCTGTGGTCCGCGCGAGGTACTACCAGCAGCCCTCTCTGTGGTGGCGTTTGAAGGATGCTCAGGGTTGAAAGCGCACTGACTAACCTGGAAGCTGTGATGCAGGTACGGATCGTGGAGGCGGCAGATAGTGGATGTAGGGTTTCTCGCGAACGCCATCGTGAGGTTGCCTCGAGGGACGGGAACGATGTGAGCTAGATTCGGGCACTGCAGGCGGTTAGCGAACCGTTCGCAAAAGTTTGCTCGGATAGTACCTCGCTGTGACGACGATGCGACCACATTTTTCGCCTTCTTCTCATTTTCGAGAGAGTTCACTAGGCGTTGCAAAAATATATTACGCTGGGCAGACATGGCTCTTCCCCACTCGATCTCTTCAGTTGTGTCGACATTCTCTTCGGCTAGCTCGGCATCTGTCAGCCGTCTTAACCACGGAACTTTCCCGGGATTCTGGCGCGAGTAGTCGTCGTCATACGGATTTGGCTGACTTGGACCTTCGAGATAATGGTATACTAGCCAAAGAAAGGCTCTCGCTCGGTCAGCGGATGAGATGTTGATCGGTAGAAAGATATCGAGAAAGTTCAATGGTGGATCAAAATGAGTGGCAGCGAGAGGCTTCAGAAGTTAACAAGATTTATACCCTGCCAACTGGGGAACGAGACTCACAGCGGCATGGTTCGCAAGGACGAAGATCAAATTAACGACACTCGTTGGAGGGAGTTGGCGTGCGCGCTGTACGACTCGTTGTGGGGTTTTCATGAGAGGAAAAGAAGCAACACGCACGCTTTTCTCGAGAATCTCTTCTGGGGTAGAGGGTGGCATCGACTTGAGTTCTGATGGAAGGAGAGCTGCTTTCAGACAATTCTTGATGCGGGGTGCATCCTGCGCATTTCCGTCCGTCTTCTGTAGAGATGGAACAGGGTGATAAGTCCTAAGAGCAGTCTTCATTTCCGGAAAGACTAGAAGCTTGGTTAGACCGATCAAATAACCATGCACGATCGGTGGCACTCATGCATACATGCCATTGTTGTGTTGATGCGTCCCACGTTTGTCAATAGGGAGATCTTGGCTAATTCGACCGCGAATGCCGGTGTGTCAACCATTTTGTCCTTGAGTACCTTTGAGCATTTGGTGGAGTGGTATAAAGCATTGACATAGAGATCGCGGAAGTTGACGTGGGGGAGAGTGCCTGGGGATTGGCTAGTGAAGACGGCGTTGGTATCTGAGAAGATGTGGTCGAGAAGATCGAACTGGACGTCTTCTCGTGTGAGTGGCTCAGCATCGTTGCGCTTGATGGGGAGCGCCTTACGACTGAGGTACCCCACGCTGAAAGACAAAGGTGGTGAGTGAAAGTAGGAGAGGAGTTGAAATTAGGACACACAGCGGAGCAGACTCGTGCGGCCAGCCAGAAAACTCGGTGGTGGATGTCATGAGAGACACGAGGCGGTGAGGCGGGGACCCTGTCAATACACTCCCGCGTGTTCGCACGATTCCAGACATTATTGGCGCCGTCGAGCACAGTCCCCGCTGGTACGGTGCAGCAAAGGAAGCCAACATGACCAGTGTCGGACATGTTGCTCGGCGACAAAAACGGCGACCTCATCGCTAGCATCGACGACGACAACGCGATGAGTGAACTTGCCCTAACATCACGTAATTGCAGTCTTTTGCTCACGCTCACGGTCGCGCAGGTAGTACTTGGACCAGATGGACTCCAAAAACTCATCAGAGGCACTCACTGCGATGGAAGGACTAGGTTTCGACGACGCATCCAAGGTATTTTATCTTGACTTGCTTGTTGCTCATCTACAATCCCTGTCTTGTAGAAAGAAATACAGTCTGCCCTCGTACAGGGTCAAAGACAAGCCCAAGCCCACAGCCAGCTCCTCGCCTTCACAAGCATGTGTTGGGACAAGTTGAAGCACTTTTTCTCGACTCAAATTTCACTTCTCATCCCGTCAACAGGTGCATTACTGGGACACCAGGCAGTCGTTTTGCTCGCGGCGAGGAGGCATGCATCGCAAACTGCATAGAACGCTTCGTGGACACTAGCGAGTACCTGCTCGGCCAAATCCAGCGGCAACAACAGCTACAACAGGCCCAAAAGTCCTAACGACCAATACATTTGCTGTCTCTTTACCTGTACAGAACAGCAGTATAATTTAAAACAGGGCAACATGTCTAGCTACAACAACAAATCCGTTACCCTCTTCCACCAATATGCTACGAGGACTGGCGCGAAGAAACAATAAGCTTCAACGATTTCTCGATTCTTCCGCAGCTTCAAGGGAACTTCCACTGGTTTTTGCTTATTGAAGGTTGCGCCTGTCTCTAAGAATTGAGTGATATAGCTATCTTTTTCCGCCCATAACTTTCGGAGCCACAAGTCAAATATGTCCTTCTCGCGTTCAGAGAGATCGTGCTCGGCAAGGTTATTCGCAGACCCATTTGAAAGGATTGACTTTGATATGTTTCCTATGGGCACATCCTTCGCGACATCAAATATCCGCAAGTGCATGTGAACGACTGGCGGAGGCACACGATCACAGAATATGGACCGCAGGGTATAGTAAGTCTGCCCATATCCCTTGGGAGGAATACCTTGGTAAATGAATGTGAATTCTTCGCTTCCTAAAGGGTCCAGATTGCATTTACCTGGGTAGATCACTGTTATATCGAGTAACTTGAGTGTAGGCAGTCGAGGGGCGAGTGATCGCAGGCTGTAATGGAGCCCCGTTGAGCGGGGAAGTAGTATATTACAAAAGTCCGGCTATACTCCAGCCATTAGCCTCATGAAAAGCAACGTGAGCCTTGACGCACAACACCCATCTTCTCTGCATACTTGGTACTGATTGGTCGTGTGTCTTTGCTCACAAGCGTTCCTTCGGGAAAGAGGATGAACGTGAACGGTTTGTCTTCTTCCTGTGCCTTCTTCCCAAGTTTCGAGAGCTGGCTTGCCAGCTGGAACTTATCGGATGCCCATGAGCGCGCAAGGAATATGAATCTATACATTTGCATGCCCTAGTGTGAATTGAGTAGCTTGCCAGTTGACGGAAGGCAGCTCATACGGGCCCGATGACTGGAATCCATTTGAGACTCTTCTTTAAGACGATGAAGACGTCCTTGTGCGTTCCCGCGAAGTATGTCAAGCACCAGACGTACCACCAGTCCGAGTAGACCTAGGCCCGCAGCTGGATTAGCCAACAGATGTTAGAAACACGTGGTACACGCACCTGGTGGTTCGAAATGATGACGCACTTGGAAGGCAGGTGCAACGCTATGACCTTGCCTGATACATCACGTTCCACGACATTCTGAATCTCTTCCTCAGTGAACTTGCCCTGGCCTTCAGTCTCGAATGTGATGGACAATTTTGTGGGAGCGAACCATTGATTCATCAGGTCTGCGAGGGTGAAACATGTCTCTCGCGTAGAGTGCAAACTCCGAGAAGGACGCACTCAGTAGGGCAGCAAAGGCACCCTTGGTATACCTAATCCCCTCGTCATACAGCTTCCTTGAATTTGGACCCGGCACGAGTTTCAGTGGGAGAACAAACAAGAGTTGGAATCCATGGACCATGAAACATCCTGGGATGAATAAGAAGAAGAACAACAGCCCGTTAAGAGTCTGTGCCCATGTCCTGGGGGGTCGTAAGTGGATGGGCAGCCGGTGCTGTGGTTGGGAGGCGTCTACAGTCATAACGGGCAGTAAGGGAGATACAAGGAGGGCGTGGGTGGGTTTCTGAGAATCCAAGGGTGTCTATAGGACGCAGTAAATGCACAACTGGTGGAGCATGCCCAACGGTGCGAGCGCATGGCTCATGTAATGACGATGACAAAGTTTCACTGCCTACTACTCAAGTCACGTGTCAATGGGTCCCAATTCAGCAAGCGAATGGCTTGCCAATCGTGCCAGCCGCGTAAGACTGGTAGATGAGCTATGAGAACGTCAGGCCCTGTGACTAGATCCACAACCCAAAGCCCACTTTCCTTGACGAATACGTAGGTTCCGGCGACGCAGACGAATGCACCTGCCAGAATGGTCATCACAGCAAGCACGGTCCCCACGCGTCGCTGTCTGATGGCGTCCATCCCGCCTTTCAGGTGATAGGTATCAAACAGCCAGAAGAACCCAGCCAAACCATACGTGTACCACGCCGCGAACAGTGCAGCCGCAATCCCGATAAGATACGAAAAAATAGGTACTGCGATGGCAAGGGCCACACCGATGACGACGCCGACGATGCACAGCAATGTCCACACAGTCCAACCGAGTACAGTGTGCGAATGGACGTGTTGAGAATGTCGAAAGAGTCGAACGAATATGACCTTGGCAACCGTGTGGATGTAAATTCCCCCGGTACTATCGAACACGACTTTTCGGTGACAACGGACAAGGAACAAGCCTGGTGAGACGTACAACATGAAATTAACGAATGCGATCCCAAAGCACGCCTTTGCCCACTTTGGAGGCAAGGAAAAAAAGTTGGGAGATTGAGTAGTGTTTCCGATGTACGCATAGTTGACGATGGAAAACACGGTGTAAAAGATGGTTGCAAATCCTTGTAAGCACCAAGCTGCCTGCAATGTTTTTCAGAACCAATCTCGGGCAATCCATGTGCTGAAAGACCTTCATAGCATCCTGCGGTCGTTTCATCTCTGAAATCAAGATGAAGAACCTAAAAGCATGATGAAAAGGTTCTTATGCTGCGACCCTGCATCGGAACATACATGAAATGCCCTACACGTCATTAGCCTCGTGTAATCGCATGCGGAAATGAAACGTACCCGCATAGCCAAAGACCTATTTAGGTGGAGTATAGCTAGGATTCTCTCAGCAATGAGAATGACTCACGGGGCTAGTGACAGATAGAAACGCGTTTTCAAAGCTGGTTGAAATTGTAGCGCTGATCACTCGACCGGGCAATGGGTTTACTCCGGCGCCGATCATAGATAAGATGCCTGCGAGTGTAATTGCTGCGACACTCAAAAGTCCCATCCATGTTAAGCGATCCAAGGTCCGAGGCAGTGCGATGAGCAAGGTTATTGCGCCGCATATTAAGACGGAATACGTGCTACACAATCCACCGTTTGAGAGTACGGACAAGGCCTGCTGGCCGCTGAGTAGTTCGGCACCCTGGACAGGGTTGAGTGAAAGAGGACGGCTGCAAGCATATACTCACAACACAGGCGATGGCGAAGATGATTGTTCCAGCGAGGAGTATCTCGCGGCCAATTGGACCGAATATGATGTAGCCCGCGTCTCCTGCGGAGGTGATGAGTGCGGGGGAGGTGGGGCTGCGGAGGACAAACCCATGGTGTGTACGTTGGGATGGTTTAACTTGAAGTCGATGAGCAATTTGGAGGTGAAAAGAGCGAATAGTCCCAAGAAGACGACGAGGATGAGAGCTGGTACGATGCCTTTGTGGGGATGAGAGACGGCACGGAGAGGAAAGAGAGGACTGGCCGACGACGGCGAGCGCGTTGGGGAGCGAGAGCATGCCGTTGCTCACGATTTCCGCGACCATGAGGACGGAGACGAGCTAGTCAGAGTCAGCTGGATGTCGAGCGAGGGGTGAATGCGCGTTGACCTGCCAGCTGAGCGTCTTGTAGCGGATCTGATGTTGATCGTCATTGTCAAACACGTCGCGCATGGTAGTTGAAGTGGCTGTGCTTCATAGAGCAGGTCTTACAACTGGCACTTGCGGCAGGTCCCAATTTTATTGCTTCGCGTGCTGGCTCGCGTTTTTCATGTCTTCCCACCGCGAGCTTCCACACGAATTCTACTCCCATGCCTTCTCCTTCACTCGCCCACAGACAAGTCCCCCTCCCAAGAAACATTCTCGCCGCCCAACAGAACAGGACAGGCGCAGAGCAAAGGCCTCGGACGACTCCTTTGCATTCCCTACCGCGGACAAATTCCCTGACCCTTCCAGCTTTCTCTCCGGCGGCGACCTCACGCCTCGGAATCCTCGCTCCCGCACACGAACCGGCCCTTCATCCCAAAAATCACGCTGGAACGACAATCCTCTCCCGCCCTTGAGGTTCTCTGGAACCTCTAGTCTCGAGGACCCTCCCCCCACACCCTCCGATGTCTCCTTCGGCGGCTTTCCTGTCCTCGTCGCTGCGCCGATTGCAGGAGTAGAGACCTTGGATGCCCTCGTAGACGGTATGAACGGTATGGCGGGTGCATCCATGGAAGACTTTTTCTTGCGCAATTCATCACACTCCTCGCGTTTTCCTCTTCCTGGTCACCACCCTCTATACCAACCCCCGCTCCCCACCCCACCTCCGGGCGTTGTCCTCGGCAAAGGAAAAGGCAAAAAGCGCGAAAAGGTTTTCACCTCAGACGACGACGCCGACGACACACCAGCTACAAAACCAAAACCTCCTCGCTCCCATCCGCGTCACCGCCATAACCTTGTCTCCAGCTTCTCGCGAAAGGCATCCACCTCTACCATCACAGTCGATTCTACTCTCAGCGATAATAATACCACACCTCCGGTGAGCGACTCCAACAACCCCTCCCCGTCCAATACTGTACAGCCCACGGAGCGTCCACGAACTATAATCCCCTCTATATCCGAAATTATTCGCAATCACGCGCCACATACCTTTGAGCGCAGCCGACCACCATCCGTTCATATCTCGGGTTATAGTCATTCCAACGGTAGTTTATTAGTAGGTCC
Source organism: Boletus rubescentipes (assembly GCA_038092775.1). Classification (NCBI taxonomy): domain Eukaryota; kingdom Fungi; phylum Basidiomycota; class Agaricomycetes; order Boletales; family Boletaceae; genus Boletus; species Boletus rubescentipes. The sequence continues at coordinate 23,920 of JBBPRA010000006.1, forward strand.
GGAAGAAGAGGAATCCGAACCGGAGCCCTTGACACCCGACGAGGAAGCCGAACTTCTCAGTCGCTCCTCGATGGACAGCATTGAGCACGAAGTCAGGCGGACGTACAACAACCAAAAGAATTCACAAGTCACCGCTCCGCCTTACAATGGCCCTCGTGCTCCACCCCTCGCTTCTTGTCCCTCAAATACCTCTGATGCTTCCAGTGTCCGTCTTGGTGTCCGTGCTGCTGCCTCGGACACATGTGCCCATTCAGCCTCAACAACTTCCGCACACGCGTCTCAGCTGTCGTTCGACCCAATTCACTTCTCTGTATCTCCAACGTCCACATCACAAGCGATCGCCGAATACTTGCGTTCCGCACGATTAACGACGCTACTGAGGCTCACGCGATACCCACATGCTTCGTTGGACCGCCCACTCACAGTTAGTCTTGCAGATATGGGAGACCCAAATGGCTTTCCCCTCGTCGTGTTCCTTGGGTTGGGTTGTGTAAGACATATCATGGGTCTTTACGATGAAATGGCCGATTGCCTTGGCCTCCGATTAATCGCTATCGATAGGTAAACTCATCCACGGTCATTATGTCGATCAGGACTCACACGAAACCTGTTAGATGGGGTCTTGGTCGCACTGAAGTACCCCAATCAAAATCTGCTCGTGGCATAATCGAATGGGCTTCTGTTGTGGAAGAAGTACTCGACCAGCTTCAAATATACGAATGTAGCGTCATGGCCCATTCCGCTGGAGCTCCGTATGCCTTGTCCTTTGCAAATCGCGTACCTGAACGCATCAGGGGTGATCTTTGTCTACTGGCGCCATGGATCGGTGGTGGCGAAAGTGGTAGGAATCATATTTGCCACATAGCCCTTATCACTGAGAGCGATCCTTAGGCGGTTACAAGTGGTTGAAGTACGTCCCCAATGGCATCCTGAAGACTGCCCAAGCTGCCGAGTGGAAAATACAGGCATGGATGCTCGGAAAGCCTCCGACGGTCGCCTACCGCGGAATAGGTTATACAGCTCCGCCATCTCCATCCAAACCTTATTACATCCAGTCGGATACCATCGCGGATTCTGATTCGTTGCCACAATCCGAGCAACTCACCAGTGTCTATCCATCCCAGTCGGACGCGAGGAGGCGGATGAGTATTGCATCTAGTCTCTTCAGTGACTATGATGATTTGAGAGACTTTGATGGTCGGTTCGGGAGCCAAAGCACGCTTGGGGCACGGTCTATGAATCAGCAGACGAGACAAACGAGACGGAAAACTTCCAGGGGTATTCTTGGCCGGCTGAAACCATCCAAATCTACATCACAATCGCAGCCTCCGTCTCCAGCAGCAGAAACGGCGTATCAATCAAGTGTGGGAAAGAAGTTGAAGACCCTTCGGTCAATGGGTTCGTTAAAGGGAAAAACAGGTGCTAACGGCTGCAAGGTCGACAAGACGAATTTTCCCAGCCCACAACTCCCTCAGCCCACCTCTGTTGACGTTGGACTGGGCTTGAGTGACTTCGACTGGAGCAATAAACCGGCGAGCCCAGCACCCCATACGATGACGCCTTCTCTCAAGAACATATCTCTGTCAGGAAAGCCAGTGAACTCTACTCGATCGGTCGATATAAAGCCCGCTGTTAAATCGCCGATTCCCAGGCAGGCAGGACGACGCTCGATCTCGTTCAGCACGTCCAGCGTGGCTACCCCTAGGTCAAGCCCACCAAGCGTACCTTCATCGCCGAGGAACAGCGTTCTCTCTTCACCGTACAGCACCGAGATTACGACCGCCTCAGGTTCATACCAGGCAGCACTCGGCAACGCTCTGATTGCTGCGTCTCATGCCGAGGCATCGAAGGGCACCCACAGCGACCTACTGCAAATCTTGAATCATGACAATCGTCCGTGGGGTTTCTCATATACCGACTACCCTCACAAAGTTCGGGTGTGGTACGGCGACCGAGACGAGAAGATTGCAGAGAATGCGGTGAGATGGATGGAGCGTACGATGGGCGAGGATCGGTGTGATGTGAGGGTCGTCAAAGGCGCCGACCATGCCCTCATGTACAAGAGCTCCGTCGTGGTTGAAGTCCTAGAGAGTGTTCGAGAATTCTGGTGAACTTTGATCCCCGCCACATGCATGCCTATTCATATCATCTACTCCTTTTGCTCCATACCCCTTCATATTTCTATTCCATTCAGCTTTCGGAGGAACAAATTCAACCTTTTATCATGCCTGCCACATGCGCTAATCCCATCCACGCACCCTCGACCTCAAATATTCTTTCAGGTCCATTGCATTTATTTATCATACGCGAACGAGCTTCGTCTTCGTTCGACAATACATTGGAAGGATTTTCGATGTACTATTTTGCCCTAGTTCACAGCTGATATTTTAGTATTAATGTTGTTTAAACATCATTAATGTCAATCTGTACTCGCGGGACCCCTTTCGACCTCGGACATGGGGTACTTATAGAACATTCCTTCAAAGAATTTTCCAGGTCGGGGAGGGATGGGCTATCACATACCATTGAAAGTGAGATGAAAGATAAAGTTACAGTAAGTAAAACGGAAGTTCTGCCTGCGAATCTACAGATGTACCGGTGCTCACCTGCAGCACGTGCCACCAGTGTGGCGATAGAAAAGTAACCGTGGAGGTCGTGGAGGTGCCTAAACTGGCAGAGAACGCGACCGAGGGGTGATCACCCGAGACAAGTGGGCAATCTTGTCGGGAAGCGCTCAAGTCGGCGTATGTATACGCCACCGGGGTATGGCTAGAAACCAAAATTAAATGTCACTGCCAAAACATACCTGTTCAGGTGCCAGTGGCAGGATAGTTCTTTACGGCCAACGATAAGTTGTAAAGGCTGCGTAGGGCATCCTTGCCATCTGTCCTTCAGCTTCTACATTCGTCAGTGAGAGCAAAGTGCGAACCACCAGGGTACATAGCGTGGCTGGTTGGGTGCAGAATACCATGATGTGCGGCACGATCCGTGGCCAGGCTTGAAAGGTACGAAGACGCTCCCAAATCAGTTCATTTTTCGTTCAAGTCACTGTCGCCTGTCAAGCGGAGAATCCGGTACAGTGCCTGCATCATGTCAGAGAAGGTAGAACTACCCAAGAAAAAGGCAACACCCAACCCGGGCAAGCTAGAAACGGAAGACATGCCTTCAGTCACACCCAGGAAAAGGAAAACCGGGAGAACGGCTGACAGAGATCCATCAACACACGAGGCTGGTCGTCACGCCGAGCCGACGCCGAGGGGAGTCACGGCCCAGGGTCGTCGGTCTGACCGTAAGCCTGCATGTCCTGCCAACTCCATTTTTCTGAGAAAGACTACAGTCGTGTCTATCCAGTCAACGGAGCGCCAACGCCAAAGACATTCACAAACCTTGCCCGCGCATCGTCGGATGTCTATAGACATGCACCGTCCCCGCAGGTCCAACATGTCTAATCCTGGTTCACGACCCGTCAGAACCAGACGGCCCACTAATGTACCCCCAGGCCCACCTCGCACCATGTTACAGCGTATGTGTACTGTGCTTCTTACTAAACCTCGCCCTCCTAGCTCACCTGGCATGCACATTATTGTAGATGCCTGGCACACAGTGCTCAACTCTGACCCATTAGTGGATTCCGACGAGGAATGTCCCGATGAGCACCTTCGGCTAGACTATAGTGGGCCCCTTATGCGTCAGCTGTATGATATTTGTGTATACTCATCCAACTTCCAGATCGGCGAATGCAGGTGATAACACGTCTACGAGGACGTCCCCCAACTCCCGAACCGGAGTGCAGCCAAGCTATATCAACCTAGTCGGAATGTCTTTTCTGTCCGGAGTTCAGTTGGATCTCTGCGAATTCTCTGTTGTATTGGACTTGTACGGAAACCTGCTCGCATATCTTGCACTCCTATGCACAGTTTGCAAAGAGTATATCGTAGCGAAGAATATCGAAAGGAAGATTAATTAACGAAAAACAAGCGTCGCGGGCAGACCATTTCAGAGGATGTCAGATGAAAGAACAGATGTCGCTGAAAAGTCTAGTCCCAGATGATAAAGTACACATGCCTCACGAAGGGAATACTACACCGCAAACAAAATCCAATTTCTAATCACTCCGCGAGCCACTTCTCGCACTTCTTCGCGTACTTGTCCAATAGCTGGGCGAGGTCACGAATGACGAATGTCAGAACGACACTAGCGAAGAATTCCGAAGCGCGTTTTAGCTTGACTTCTGCGGCCGTTCTCAGATCAGCGGGAAACGCGGTATAAATAGGCGCCACGGGTTGCGAAAGCAGCGCTTTTGAATGCTCATCGAGCAGTTGGGCGTGTGCGAACAGTCTACCCAATCCAGCCACGTACGCTGCGGGTGAGTCAAGACTATCGTATTTACTGAGCGTCCAGTCCAACCTGGGATAACAAGAGATCACATACTTTTTACCATTGGTGAACTTGTCGAATTGTCGTGTCAGCTTCCCGCCCCATGATGTCACCTGCCATTTTACGTGAGTTCATCATGAGCCTAACACTGCACGTACGGAAAACCTACCCCACTTTTCTTCGAAACGAAACCTTCTCCTACGCCGAGTTTTTTGCCAAAGTTTGCAACGACGCTGTCGCATATGGACGAGAACTCCTCAAGCTTGCTCACCCATGCCTCTGCCTCTTTCCGCCCGACGCTTCCAATCCCGAGTGCTAACCCGCTACACACGCTACCAGCACCGAAAAATTCGACGCTTGATTGCTGCATTTCCTCCAAAGCAGAGCATAGTACTTCCACAACGCGTACCTTTTCAGGGACATTGGTAAGTTTTGCTCCTCCTTGCGACCAGACGCCCTGGGGGACATGTAGCCGGCGAGTGACATAGCCGCCTGATCTTGAATTCATGGTGTTCGCGAGCAGCGCCATCATGTGGTAAGGTTTTCTGTGACTGTCGGTTGGCGGGGTAGGCGGAAGTGGGGAGGTCGGAGTGGTAGGGATATTCGTGAGCATTGCGGACGGAGGCAAAAGTGACAATGCGGGAGGGGAGAGGAGTTCGCTCTGTATGACAAATTGTGGTTGAATCTGTACATTGAGGCTGATATTTGGATTCAGCTTCGACGAGGTAGAGACTTTCCGTCCGTTCGGAAGCGCGGTTTGAGGGAGCGGGGGACGTTGGGGTTCAAAAGGAGATATTCGACCGTTGATGACAGATGGTCGACGGCCTGGCTGTGAAGAAGCACGGCTCCGTCCCGGAGTCGGAGCAATTCCCGAGTTCGAGGGAGAAGTAGGTGCTTTAGCAGGCGGATGTGTAAACGAGGATGGAGGATTCGATTCGGTAGGTGACGAGGACATCGTAGCGGTAGTAGACGGTGGAGCTGACATCTTGCTCCGGCGCTGATGTATTGTGCCCATTGCAATGGACGAGTTGATCAAGGGCTGACCCCCCGTCACGCTCATTGACTCCCCTCGAGGACGAGAAGAAATAAACTGGGCGGGGACCGGAGATCCTGAAGGTCTCGAAGTCGCTGTCGGTGCCGTAGCAGTTCGAAACGGATGGGCTGCACTGGTCGGGGAAGGAAGTGGGGGAAGTGGGTGGGAGTCACGTTTCGCTAGGCGCGGGGTGTCAGGACGTCGGGAAAGAGAAGCAGTTAAATCATCCTCAAATTGGATGTCGTCACCCTGCGGAAGGCCATCGAGCCTGACACCTTCTTCTGTGACTGAAGTGAGTCTGGTTCCAGAGCCGGTCCGTGAGTGCCCGAGGGAGTTTCCACGGGGGCGAGAAGCCTCCAAAAATCGAGCAGTTTGTGAAGAGGGTATTGTGGAGGTAAATGGCAATGACAACTCTGGAGGCGGGGGTGGTGGTGATGATATTGGAGGTGGCGCAGCAGGAGGAAGCACAGAAGCTGCTCTGGGTCTACCAACGACTGATGGTTGGTGTTGGGTGCGATTCGCAGGAAGAGTAGAAGTACGGCTAAGCGTAGCCTGCTTGCTACTGGGGGACAAATCTGTGTCCGTCGACGCCGCATAAGGGTGCTGCGATAATGAGGTTGAGGAAAACTCGCGTGAGAGATGAGTAGCATTCAACATGGCAGAACCGATGCCCTCATGTGCATCCTGCTCATCGTGGAGGTCGTCACTCAGAGCCGGGTAGTGGGGATCGTCCTGAGTGTGCTCGGTGACGGAAGACGAGGACGTATGGGAGTCCGATGACTGAGATAAAGATGTAGGGGAGGGGGGCTGTGTTGACTCTGTCGACGAGGAAGGAGCATACACGGAGGAGGGAGAATGGGGAATGGGTGGTATGCTGTATATGAGGCTCAATATATTCATTCTATCAGCATACGTATCGTGCTGAAAGGACCACCTAATGAGCTTGTTTCTGAGCTGTGTCACGGGTGCAACATACTATTGATTTCAGTCGCCTGACTTCTTCCTCCTGAGCGACAACGCTGCGCCTTCGTCCATTCCTCCTGCGCCCATCAGAAGTATCTTCGCCTCTTCGCACTCGTTCCATGACTTCACTTAGGAGAGCAACGCTCCTTCCGTACGCAATGACGGCAGCATGGGGGTCGTCGTTTGTCGCATCGAGTTGAACTGCCTCTCGGGCGAGTTCCAATGCCCTTGTTAATGCGCGACGCGACGACGGCCGTGATTCAGAAGACGAATGTGGATGATGTGGGGAGAGCAATAGACGGTCTGGCACAATGTCCTGCGTACCTGCTTGGGTGTTCAAGTGGTTAGGACGTGACAAACTTTTTGATGCAGGATCGGATGAAGCCTGGCTGGAAGCGTAAGCAACGGTGCTCGGTGGCGGCTGGGGGCTACTGGAGTTGGAGACAGGGGTCGAAGTTGAAACGTGATGTCGGTTGTGAGGAAAGGCAGCAACGGCTGCCAAGTTGGCAGACGCGGCAGGGCGACTGTAGGAATTTTGACTGGCACTCGTACTGGATCGGTGCCTCGCGACGAACTGGGGGTCGTCAGGGATACCCCCCATCATCGTTGCCTCTTCGTCAATAGAGAATGCTGAAGGAGGGTGAGGAACGTGAGGAATCGGTTGACTGGGGGGCGGGACGGCAGGAGGGAAGTTTACCGCCACGGAGCGACGACGTTGTGATACGGTTAGTTGAGGGAAAGAGGTATTGGGAGGAAATGATGAGGTAGCGACTGGTGAGCCGGGAGATTGATCTGGCCACTGGCGGGATCGGTGGAGGACCGAGGGTTGATGGGCAGAAAACTCGAGCACCATACCGTCAAATGCAAATGCTTGTGCGAGTATGATTTGGGAAGGAGGCGGGGACAACGATGTGTCCACGAGAACGGTGGGTCAACCGCGCTTGAACAATTGTTGAACTAGTGCCGAGTTTAGCAGTCCGATAGACGGGTAGTGTAAGGACCGGTGGACGCGCTACACGATGAGCACGACACTAATGGACATGCAGCACGACAGCGGGGGGGCTTTGACGATGGGGAGAACGACGAGCACGTTGCAAAGGATTCCCGCCAACACGACGTCGCACCCGTCAGGATCGTCGGAGGTTGAATGTCAGCTATTCACAGGAAATACCAACTCTTCGCATGCTATTCACTCTACGATCCGAATTGCACTCGGAGAAGGAACAAAATTTGTGATTATGCTTGGAAACAAAACGCGCAAGAAAAGCAGGTAAACTCGTAAAGAATGTCAATGGATTATCCGGTAATAGTGTCGCACAGTAAACAGCCAGAAACGAATGGACAGACAAAGGAGTAACGAACGGACAGACGTTGGGTATACGTGTCGACCGCAAATGTCGATCAAATTCGGGCACCCATGTGCCATCAGTCCCGGAACTCAGCCTGCGATCCTTGAGCAGCCAATCGACTCTCCAGATTTCTGTCGCGTGGTATACCCTTAGTTTCCATACTATCCAACACAACGCACAACACACCTGAGAGATTCCTCCTTTGCCAAAAGCTCCTGGCGCTTTTCGTTGATCTCACGCTGCACCTTGAGTTCAATCTCGCGAAGCTACGAAGCAATCAACATATCAAACACGTGGGGCCGGCAACTGACGTACCTTCTCTTCCTCTCGACGAAGCTGTTCTTCTTTGAGACGGACGCTCTGGGTCGCCAGTTCTTCTGGGAGAATGGAAGAATCACTGACAAACAGGTCACTTAGCAATACGATACCAAAGCGAAGCTGATGCAACCATACTGGGTGTCCGCATGCACTGTCCTGGACAACTTCTCGGTACGGTAAGTCTCGTACAAGAGATCGTGAGTAAGTGACTTCAGATCCCCAAGGTGTGAACTAATCTCGCGTCAGTGATATGTAGAGGCAAGCACACAGAAACATTACTTCAATAAGGCACTTCGAAGCCTGCTGAAATCCGAATGTTTTGGATTGTCAACTTCGGCAATACCCCATGGGTATATCCTGGCCCGAACAGGTTGTCCATCAATGTCAATTTCCTCTTCGGATCCAATGATGGCAAAGGGAAGTAGTGCCTGTTTGGGGTTAGCAATATATCCAAGGAACTCGATGTATATGGTTGTTCACCCGAAGCTCGCTGTTGTCCTGGACGGTCTCTTCGTCGTCTTCCTCGACGTCGTACGGGAAATTGTAAACAGGAATGTCATAGTGTTCAATGTCCTCCATGATCTAAGTGCGCGCAAGATAAGTGCTGTGTCAGTAAGCTCACTTAGACCACTAACTCGTTTTTTGAATCCCCGAAGCTCACTGGGAGTCAACGAGTCGGCTTTCCCAATGACAGGAATGACATTAACACGAGGGGACAAGCGACGCATCAGTTCGATGTCCATTTCCCTCAGACTGTTGTCCAGTTAGGAGGTTGAACGGACATGATTCAAAATTGCTGTTACGTACGCATGTCCTGTGGGAGGGATGAAGTAGAGCAAAGCATGAACTCTGTTGTCCCGGAAGCGGGGGTTACGCTTGATACGAGACTCTTCGGCCAAAATGTCATCGTATTGACGTTCAAGGTACCCAACGATCTCTTGGAATCTAGGTGGTCTTGTTAGGAGAAAGGTGCCAAGAGAACAAATAGACACTAACGCGAACTCATTGTCAATGTTGTCGCCGAAACCAGGCGTGTCAACGATGGTAAGGGCGATACGGACGCCATCCTCCTCGAGTTCTAAGAGAAAGGGTAGGTTAGACGAGTAGGAGGGGAGTGAACGAGAAACAGACGTACCGACGTTGACAGGTTTGATCCTGATGCCCTCCTCGATGTGGGCGGTGTCAGGATTGTCAGCGACCTTGTGGGCGAGGACTTCAGACTCGCAAAGAGTGTTAACAAAAGTTGTGCGGCCCGTTCCAGAGGCACCTGGATGAGAAGTGAGGAAAGAGAAGGGAGCGTTGTTAAATAGAAGACACACCGACGACCATGAGGGTGAACTGGACGCCCTTCTTGACCTTGTTTCCTCTGCGTCTACCTGCGAATGACATTTTGGTGGTTGAAGAAGCGAGCAGAGACGAAGGAGAAACTTGTCCAACCGGTTTTTTAAAGCTCCGACATCCTGCGCCACCGTCGCGCATACAAGCACCTCCTCATGTCCCTCGTCCTCCGTCGCGTCCGTCCTTTTCATTCCTCCCCTCATCACACCGCACACCGTCCCAGGGTCACAACAAAACCCTTCTCCGAACTCCCACAACGTCCTGCAGCACCGCCCCTCCAGCCCGACCATGCCGCGAAAGCCCCTAAGAGACGCCGCCAATCCCTTCTCACAACCAGCGCATCGACTGCACAGGGTATTGTTATTCACCGTGTTGTCATCTTTTGCTAAGTTTACCGCCAGTGATCCAAGACTCGGCCCGACCCAGGCGTGGTCGCAAGCCCAAAGCTGTCTCGCCACTGGCATCGGAAAGCATCGCGTCAGAATCAGGTATCTCTCCGAAGCAACCACGAAACTCTCTTGCCACCGAGATCTTGGCAAATCTATCCAGGTTTCCTCATTGCATTCTTCTTACCCGCGTGGGCCAATTCTATGAGGTATGCATCATTGAAGACGCGTCTCATCGCGTTAACGTCTGTCCGGTAGTCGTACTTTGACCAAGCTAATCAAGTCGCCCGTCTGCTCGGCATCAAATTGACTTCCCGCGTTTGGGACAAGCAGGATGTCCCCATGTGTGGTTTTCCGATCATGCATCTGGACAAGTACCTCAAGGTCTTGGTTCAGCAGCACAATCTATTCGTTGCCATGTGCGAGGAGTTCCCGCGCTACACAAACGGTCAGAAACCCGAGTTCGACCGTCGCGTGGTTCGCGTCATCACTCCTGGTACCCTCATCGATGAACCTTTTTTAAATCCCTTTGAAAACAACTTTCTTCTTGCCATTAGTGCAAACTTGCCCTCTTGTGAACTTAGCATTCGGGAGGTTGGTTTGGCATGGATAGATGTCTCGACGGGCGAATTTTTCACCAAGACCATCCCACTCGAAGGGCTCAAAGACGACCTCGCACGCATCAGTCCGCGAGAAATTGTTCTCACACAGCAGCTGAGAGAACACCCACATCATCCAATTCGGCAGCTTCTCGAAGACGAAGGCAACTTTCTGGTTTACATCGAACCTTCCAATGGCACCCCTCATCAATATGAGCACGGTTACACATTGAAGGAATCCGTAGCCGTCGATATACTCACAACCTATATGCGGGTTAATCTCATGGAGCACATGCCCCAGCTCTCTGTTCCCAGCCGAGAGGGTCTCGATGAACGCATGCAAATCGATTCTCATACCATCAAGGCACTCGAAATACATGAGAGTGCAAGGGAGGGCGCGTTAACGGGAAGCCTCCTAAGTGTCATCAAGCGGACCGTGACTGGCAGCGGAATGCGGTCATTGAGTCGTAGATTGTGTTCGTTTTCCGCCACATTCCTCTGGTCTGCACTTTCAACACTTACCTTTGTTAGGCTCTCCGAGTACGTCACAAAGGGAGATTGAAGCGCAGCAGTCGCTGGTTGCATTTTTCTACCAGAGACCACACTTGCGGGATGACATCGTACGTTCATTGCAAGACTCCGAAGATGCATGCCGTATCGTCCAGCGTTTTCTCTCCTGCAAAGGAGAGCCCAAAGATCTCCTCTCAATCAACCGTACTATCCAGGTCTGGACAACAATCCAAGAAAGAATCGAACTTGAGAAGGCGATGGAGCACCGAGAGCGGGATAGCGTTCGTGGCGAGGACTGGTACAGTGTCGATACCCTTTTGTCAAAGATCACCAGCCTTCATGATTTATCTACGCGCATCACTCTGGCACTGGAGGATGTCGAGTTCCAAGCCTCTTTGCCTGATGAGTTTGTTGAAAGTGACCCCCCGGATAGCGAGCAAAAGTCTCCAAGTACTGGGTACGGAATACATAAGAGGATCATTCGTCCAGAGTGAGTGAGGCTCGCCACCTAGTGGTCGTTGGTACGGTGACACACTGCCCTGTAGATTCTCGGGAGAATTGTCTACTTTGCACGACACATTGCGTGTCCTCCTGGAGCGTAGAAGAAGTCTAGAATGCGATCTTCAGACCCAATATAGTAAGAATCATCGCCTTATTACCCGACCATACTCATTGTTATTTAGGCACTCCGTCTCTGACGTTGCGTATGAGCCCTGCGCAAGGTATGCACGTTCATATCGGGAGGGCCAAGAGAGACGAAGCCAAGATCAAGAGTGACCCTTCCTTCATCGTTATGTCAGAGAGTGCATCAACCCGCAGCTATTTCTATCAGGCAGGCTCGTTTTGTATAGCTCGGCTCATCCATGCCTTACGAATGTTTTCGCAGCCTTGGTCACAACTTGGAGCTCGGATTGTGGAAACTACAGCTGCAATAGCGAGCGCAGAAAAGGAAATTTTCAACTCTCTGCGCGATGAGGTTTGTTTTTGAATCCATTGCTGTTAGATTTGCGCTCATATTTTCATAGGTGAAAGCGTTCTCCTCCCAACTCCGACACAATGCTGGTATAATAGACGAGCTCGACATTGCGCTTGGCTTTGCTAAGTTGGCGGTTGACCTGAAACTTGTCCGCCCGGTGATCAAGGATGAGTGAGAGGCGTATGTCTTCACTCGGTTCGTACTAGCTATTGACACGACTACAGTGCCACACTCGAGGTGACGGATGGTCGTCATCCCACAGTTGAGCTCGGGTTACTCACCTCAGGCCGAACCTTCACCCCAAATTCGGTTGTGCTTAAGCCTCGCTCTCGTCTGCACATTATTACAGGGCCCAACATGGCGGGCAAGTCGACCTTTCTGCGACAAACCGCCCTGATCGCAATCCTTGCGCAAACGGGTTCATTTGTACCAGCTGAACATGCTGTGGTTGGGATCGTCGACAAGTTGTTCTCAAGAGTTGGCGCAAAAGATGATGTCTTCAGGGACCGAAGTACGTTTATGGTCGAGATGGTCGAGACCGCTGAGATTTTACGCCGGGCCACGGCAAAGAGCTTGGTCAGTTCCCTGCATTCACAAATGTCGTTGAAACCAAATATACTAGGTAATCATGGACGAAGTCGGACGAGGTACAACGGTCAAAGATGGTCTAGCAATTGCATTCGCGACAGTGCATCATCTTGTGGTGCATAATCGATGTCGGGCATTATTCGCAACTCATTTCCACGAATTGGCGGATTTACTGGCCTACGGTGACGCGGAGCATCATGGTAGTGGTGTGTTCCGCGATGTCAGGTTTTTCTGCACCGACGTTCACGAGACTGAAGTACGTCAAATGCCACTTGTCAGAAAGCGGAATGGGCCCCATTGATATGATGATCTAGGATAACTTCTTCACTTACTCTCACCGCCTTAGACCAGGGGTTAATCGCAATAGCCATGGACTTAAAGTTGCACAGCTAGCTGGCATGCCTGATCCCGCTCTTCAACTTGCAAAAAGTGTACTTGCCGCATTACAAAAACAACATTTTATGAATCCAAAGGAACTTTCTGACATTGGAAGAGGGCTAACAACAGTCACGACCAGCTAGATTTGTTACTATCCGTGTTAATAATCCATTTACGCCCTTTGTGAACGGATAAAGTTCAGGGCTGAACCAGCCTTCAGCCATTTGACCTGATCCAACGACATTGTGTGTTTGGTAGGAATCTCGAATATTTCACCCTTTGAATTTGTGACACGGAGCCTGATGACCGCGTCTTCATCACCCTTCACGAGATCCTCAAGGCCAAATGTTTCCACCACGTCACCAGAGCCAATTCGGGAGTAGTCTGCCCTATCAACGAACCAGAGAGGAAGAACACCTTGCTTCTGGAAGCAATTATCAGTGGCATTCCAAATATCAACTTCTTCCGGTACTACCTTCAGGTTGGTCTCATGGATACGAGCGAAGGAACGCGCGACAATCATGGCACACCCTGCGGTGGTATCTAAATCCAGCTCAACCTGTATAAAAGACAAGCTCGTACCGTAGAATCGGGGCTGTAGTGCGGCGTGTTCACGAGCACTTCCCTCACCATAGTTCTCGTCCACGATCAGAGCCCATGGCTGATTTCGCGCCTTTAGTCTCTTGGCGATGGCAGGGATGGTATCACTCTTGGATTCAAACGTATCGTGATCATCGTCGAATGCTACATTCATGTCTCCACCCTCGTCATTGATGGCTGTAATAACTGAAAGGAAAGTAGTCAAGTCAAGTTGGAGTGTGTTGCTTTTGTGACATACGCAGATTTTCTGATATATTGGTGAGATGACCCTTGTACTTCAGCCATGGGCCCTGGCAATGAGGATCAATCAAATGGGATAAACTAGTTGATAAAACTCGACCCACAGCGGCTGAAATATGATCAGTGGTACATTTACCTCTCACTCTCATCAGAACCTTTAGTGATGGAAGCTCGAGCCCTCTTGGATTCCGGGGCCCAAAATGACTAGGGAATGGCTCCAATATCTCGAGACGCTGAGAATCCTTGCTGATGACAACCTGGGTTTCCGGTTGAGGCTCTGGCGTGGGACTGGGATAATAATCTGTATTTCCGGGAGCGAACCCTTCTGTAGGGAGGTCTTGACCAGATGGCGGCGAGAACTTCAAGAGTTGTCCATCTGGCAAGCCGATAGCATCGGTCATGGGGTTAAATGTCAATTTTCCTGAGAACGCCATGGCTGTGACGATAGTCGGAGAAGCCAAAAAGTTCATGGTGTAGCGATTTCCATCATTGCGCGACTTGAAGTTTCTGAACAACTTTACTCAGAAGGATGTTTGGAGATAAGACGTCAGCTCACCGGTTGAATGACGTCAGAATGGCTGGGACATACACAAGCGTCATGAGTTTTGATCTACATCCTTACTATCTGAGTATCACATACCATTCTCTTCGCCTTTCGAGTCTTCTCGTTTCCACTGCAACGAGATGTTGGTTACATCTTGAAGAACAGTGAAACCTACCTACCTGGCCAATACAGGGACCGCACGCATTTGCAAGAACAACAACACCGACATCCTGTAAGGTGCGTGTGATTCCATCACGTTCCATGGTCGCGCGAATCTGCTCAGAACCGGGTGTACACAGGAAGGGAACTTTGGCGGTCAATCCAGCACCTCGTGCCTGTTTAGCGATCTCTGCAACCCTGGTCTTCAGGATGTCAATGGAATGTTGTTTCTCAAGCTCCATGGGGAAAGTTTACCAGGTCCTCGTAGGAACTATTCGTGCAAGATCCGATCAGACTGGCAGAAAGCTCGTCTTTCCAGCCATTCTCTTGGACCAAGGTTCCAAACTTCGACAAAGGTGTGGCCAGGTCAGGGGTGAATGGGCCATTGATCATGGGCTCCAAATCTGACAAGTTCTGAACGCAGAAAGTTCAGGTGAGGTATGATTTTGCCAAGGTGACACGTACGATCTCGATCACTTCATCGTATTCGGCACCCTCATCGGCGCTCAGGAAGCCCTTTTTGGAAGCTTCGTCTGCAGCACGAGCTGCTGGACCACGTCCCGTTGCGTGAAGGTATGCACGCATACTCTCTGTATAAGGGAAAGTAGAAGTCGTTGCACCCACCTCGGCTCCCATATTCGCAACAGTGGCCAGTCCTAAGATGGTCCAAATCCTAATGCGAGTGATTGCCAAATGTTCGACGTACCCGTACATGATTGGGCTGCAACCCCCGGGCCAAAGTATTCCAGAATGCGTCCTGTGCCGCCCTAGGAACCAACTGATGGACATCCTCGAGGGTGATAAAGAAAACGTACTCTGACGGTGAGCTTTCCTGCCAGATGCAAGATCAAATCCTTGGGAGTGGTCCAGCCACTGAGCTGGCCGGTAAGGTGAATACCTGGAGAAATCATGGAGTAGGGGGTTCTACACACGTGATAAGGCTCTTACCGATCACATGTGGGGCTTTTAGTTCCCAAGGCGTGCCAGTCATGGCATCCACAGCGTCTGCGCCACCAACGCCAATAGCAAGCAGACCCAGCCCTCCGGCGTTTGGAGTATGAGAGTCTACAGATTGGGGTCACTATTTCCGCGTACGCTCGATGGCATGATAACATACCAGTCCCCAACCTATATTACGCGAAGATTCAGTCCGTGCATACACCACGAGGAAAAGTAAGTACATAAGCATCCCAGGAGCGGCGTAATTTTCGAGTACGATCTGGTGAATGATACCTGACCCAGGCTTCCAGAATTCAATTCCATACTTGCGAGCAGCGCTTTCAAGGAAGTCGAAAACCTCTTTGTTAGAAACAATAGACCGCTACACTGCTATATCAGACGTGCATGCAGTCTTATAGACAGAGAGCAGTTACCTGAAGATCTGAGGATGCGCCATCGACTGCTTGGATGAGATGATCACAATGAATGCTTGTGGGCACGGCGCATCGAGAGAGGCCAGCGCTCATGAATTGCAACCTGAAACTGTGTAAACTTGAAGAAGGGCTCTCGCACGCAGCGGGACTCACAACGCCATTCTGGTGTTCCTTGAGTAGGTCGATCAACAAAATGAAGGAAGGACTCAACTGTGCCGATGCATCCTGCATTGCAACCCGTTGAGGGCTGAGCTGCAGGTAGGTTTCACCTCTGATGTTTCCACCACGAGATAAACTCGTCTCCGGGTCAACTAGATGGCTATACAGGATCTTCTCTGCCAGTGTCAGTGGCCTGTTGTTGAGCAGTTTTCGTACACGCGCTAGCTTTTGAAGTAGTTTGGCATAAGGTGGTGTGATTGAAGAGCAGTCCTTCTCGATACTTGGAGCATGCGTCGCAAGGCAACGTTTCAGGACACGTCCCGAATGACTCGAGCTTCGTTGGAAGACGAGCATCGTCACTGCTGTTTACTACTCGGTTGACTGCTCAATGTAACAAATACGCCTCAGGAACCTTCCTTATATGGTGCCAATATTAACCGAATCGATAGCTAGCATGGTCCGGCTCAAATCACCAGAGGGGTTCGACCGGAACTTCTCTCCATCCCATCGCTCTCTCTTCCCAGTAGCTCCCTTTATACCTCCAATCTTCACCAACCTGCTTGAACCAACGAGGGGTTCGATCTGCACCGCGTCTTCGTCTATCTCTTTGTAATTCCTCCAAACGCATTTTGTGTTCTTCAGCCTCATCGACATTTCCTTCTTCGAGTGCGCGCACGTCTGGGCGAAATCTCGAGTCTGTGGGCGGGAGCTTGCCCTCTAGATCACTAGTGATCTCATTCAAGGTAACTCCAAATGCTGTGAACCCATAATATTCCATCGTCTGTTTCGGGAACGGCGTGATACGCCAAAGCACGCGGAGATGCGAAGAATCAAGGGCGAGTACGATCTGGTCGTCCCATTTGCCCTCGATGCGTGCGCATATGTCCCCAGACCTTGACAGAACAGCACCAGCAACTTCGTTGGAAGCGCCCCAGTAACCTGTTTGCTTGAAGTCGACGACACAGCTGGCTCCACTAATCGTGTTCTTGATCGTCATCTTTCCACAGTGTTCGAGGTACTTGGTTCCCATCATCAGATTTCGCATGAAAGAGGATGGTTTGTTCCTGCACGATTAAATTAACATCATGACTCGGGCACAATGATTTCTTTTACCATTCATATTGATCATCCCCGATCTTGAGCTGTGTGGTGCCTAAAGGGATGATTTCTAAGCTTTTACCTACAGGAAATGTGAGGTTAGTCGCGTGCACGCTTCGCATGGGAGCGAGGTACTGCAACGACTAACCCCAAAACTTGGTCTTCCCAGCGGACGTGCCATGTAATTCCCATCCGTCTCCCTCGGCATGATAGGCGATGACGACCGGATTGTGCGAAACCTTTTCTGCGATATATTTCATTCGAACATCTTCAAATGTTTCTGCAAGCATCGGGTTGCTGACAAGAACTTCAACATGACGTCGCATACACAACAGGTACCACTTACAACCCCTTCCTTCCGGAGCGGTGTCTCGTGTGCGCGTAGCTGGATATCGCAAATGCTGCAACATAACACATTCGTTCGACTGGCTCATTAGATTCAGCTGCCTGTTGTAGTAGTCCGTGGTACTCCAACTCCTCAGCTGTTCGTTGTAAGAGAGTCAAAGGCTCGTTGAAAGACACAGGAAATGCTATGGTCGACAAATCCTAAATGTAAAGATATTCACTCTATCACGAAGTGAGGTAAACAAAACATACCTTGCCAACATTCTTCTTCAGCATAGCGAATAAGCTACCTTCGTCACCTATGGGCCCCGAAGGAAGGTGAGTTCGCCGGGTAACTTGACGCAAAGATAAAGCGGAATCGTCATTTCCGACAGTTTGCGGTGGTATATGATCCTCCTCATCGCTGGATGCACTTTCGTACCCATCTAGACTCGAATTTCTGGATTGTACAAGCCGAGCTTTATCTTCTTCAGGCGACGGGTCCTCGAGCAAAAATTCTTCTCCGAGACGATCCTCCGCATCGAACCATTCAGCAGGCGCACTGTCACTCAAATCCGTCATGGATGATATTCTGTTCGAGTGATGGCTCAACGAAGCGGAGAAGCCGGATGCAGACAGAAGCTCATCGGTTTTTTCCTCGACAGTCTTTGGTAGCGGAGATCCACGCGCCGTCGGTGGCAGTGCATCATTGTGTACCGTATAGAATGACCTCAATAGAGCAGCGTGCTGGGACTTGAGGGAGTCGAGTGCGATATGAGCACGTTGAAGAAGGATGCTGACGCTTGTGTCTGGACTGGGACGAATCAAAGTGCCATCTTCATGTGTGAGATGGGAACCGGCTGTGCGAAACGTGTACGGTTAGCATTCGATCGTCGATGCACACCGAAACCTACACTTTTTGAATTTGCTGAATACCGACCCTACATTGTTGAATTTCTCCTTGTCCGATTTGGACTTGAGAGAAGGGTTTCTCTTGGCCGGATCTTCAGTGTGGAGTGCAGTGATCGCACTCTCCAATTCAGCGATGGTCTGGGAGCGATGAAGATGATATGCAAGTAGAGTGAAAGAACTCAGTGTACATACCGACCCCATGTCCTCGGCAATGATGTTGGATTTGTTCCATTGCGAATGTGTCAGCCTGGGAGTTACTAGTAGCTTGCTCGCACTTGACCGGCGGCCGTCTGTAAGGATGAATTTCCTGTTTAAAATCGTTCACACAAGATGACGAATGATCACTACGCGCTGCTTGCCTGAAAGCAGACATCCATGTATTGAAGTCCTCCGAGCTCAGACATTTGATGTGAAAGGTGGCAGTACTTGAATCTAGATGGATATCCTTGCGACCCACGACGGTGGAGAGCGCGGCGTGAGGTAAGAATATTTGATCGCGAACAGGGCGTTTTGGATCTAGTGAATAGGACAATGTGCCTGACTGGCGCAGAACGAAATAGCGACGCGCGAATCCTACAGACAGAGTAGGTCATCGAGACTGCCTTGTCGAGACTCGAGCTGCGTACCCTGCATCTTTTTCCGCCTCTTTTTGAGCAACCATCCTTGGCAAACGACGGCCTGATCCAAGTCTGTGGCTGGGACCATCAGCCTGAGAGGAGGTACAGTACTCGGAACCACGTCAGCACACGGTCGTGTGTGACACAGCGTGTCCATTGGCAACGGCGCCTACGCGCGGCAATGCTCGGCGACAATAAAATCGACCGTGTAGGCTGGCGATTGTTCAGGCTTTTGCTGAATGGATCGCATTTTCTCTCGCATTTTCTCTCGCTGTCCGACGGACTCCGCCCCTCGCAGAGCGTGGAAATGGCTGACAAGGAGTGGACAGTGCCGTGACAAAGCAAGGCTGTCATATCTCACGGTCGCGGTCCGAGCTGGCACTCCCTTAATCTGATCAATCTTTCACTTGTCCCCATCTTCCATCTTCTCCCCATCCCTCACAATGTCTGCTCCAATGTACGTCTCTTCTCCTCCCATGCACCTTCATCACCGCTAACATCGCCCTTCCAGTGGTGATATCGGCCTTATCGGCCTTGCCGTCATGGTGCGTATCCCCTGTCCCCCCCTCCTCCGGTTGGCCGTCCTGATGGTCTGCTATAGGGCCAAAATTTGATCTTGAACATGAACGACAAAGGTTTCACCGTCGTCGCGTATAATCGCACGACCAGCAAAGTCGACGATTTCCTCGCCAACGAGGCCAAGGGTACGCGATGATATCATACTTCCCCACTGCCCCTTTATCCTTCCACCCCTAGGTACCAAGGTCCAAGGGGCGCACTCCATCCAAGAGCTCGTCGCCAAGCTCAAGCGTCCGCGCAAGATCATCCTCCTTGTCAAGGCCGGCCCTGCAGTCGACAGCTTCATCTCTCAGCTCGAACCCTACCTTGAAAAGGGTGACATCATCATAGACGGTGGTAATTCGCATTACCCCGACTCCATCCGCCGCACCAAGGAACTCGAGGCAAAGGGCCTCTTGTTCGTTGGTTCCGGTGTCTCTGGTGGCGAGGAAGGTGCCCGACATGGCCCTTCTCTCATGCCTGGTGGTTCCCCCGCTGCTTGGCCCGCCATAAAAGAAATCTTTCAGGCTACTGCTGCTCAGGTCAATGGCGAGCCCTGCTGTGACTGGGTCGGTGAGACCGGTTCCGGACACTATGTCAAGATGGTACACAATGGTATATAGTTCCACTTTCCCTCGTTTCTTGAAACTCAGATTTACTCGCAGGTATCGAATACGGTGACATGCAGTTGATTGCCGAAGCCTATGACATCCTCAAGCGTGGCCTTGGCCTTCATGAGCGAGAGATCGCAGAGATATTCGAAAAATGGAACAAGGGTGTTCTCGATTCCTTCCTCATCGAGATCACTGCGAATATCTTGAAGTTCAACGACGATGATGGCGTTCCCCTCGTTACTAAGATCCTGGACCAAGCCGGACAAAAAGGCACCGGCAAGTGGACAGCTATTGCCGCCCTCGACGCTGGCACTGCTGGTATTGTCGCAATATCCCGCAAAGATACCGAATTCTGACTTAATGCGATCATGCAGTTACCTTGATCGGTGAGGCTGTGTTCGCGCGTTGCTTATCCGCTATCAAGGAAGAGCGCCTGCGTGCAAGCAAGGTCATCGCTGGTCCACAAAAGGAGCCATTCCGCGGCGACAAGCAACAGTTCATCGATGATCTCGAACAGGCCCTCTACGCATCCAAGATCATCTCTTATACTCAAGGTTTCATGCTTATGAGGGAGACTGCCAAGGAGGTTTGTGATTCGCCATCGAGAAAAGTGAATTTATTAATGTACGGCGCAGTTGAATTGGAACTTGAACTATGCGGGCATTGCCCGCATGTGGCGTGGTGGTTGCATCATCAAGGTTTGTCAACGCATCACACATCACAACCCGATCAGCTGACGCGCATGTAGAGTGTCTTCCTTGGTGATATCACTGCTGCATACGAAAAGAATCCCAAGCTCGAATCCTTGCTCTTTGATGACTTCTTTAACAAGGGTATGTCTGGTCAATTTCATGCTCAATGCAATACCCATTCTATTTCGTAGCTGTCCACAAGGCACAGCCTGGCTGGAGACGTATCATTGCTCAAGCTGTTCTGTGGGGAATACCTTCTCCTGCCTTTAGCACCGCTCTTGCCTTCTTCGATGGCTACAGGAGTGAGATCGTCCCTGCTAATCTCATTCAGGCTCAGGTGAGTACTGCGTGTGTGCATGATGGAATGTCATTAACTCGTGCGTCTTGTAAAGCGTGACTACTTTGGTGCACACACCTTCCGCGTCCTCCCCGGAAAAGAAAACGCGAAGCTCAAGAAAGGCGAAGACATTCGTACGTTTAAATTATTTCCGACTTGGCCAATAGCATGCTCACGATACTGTACAGACATCAACTGGACTGGTCGTGGCGGGAATGTGTCCGCCAGCACATACTCTGCCTAAAACATAACGTTTATGCTAGCCTCTTGTACCTATAGATTCTGCATGTCCCTTGCCAAACTCGATTGCAACCGGGCGTACGATACAGACTGCTTTGTTATGATAGTAGAAGTAAAATGAGTTATTGTCCACGATGACACCGTGCCAACTTGTAGTAGTGCTGTCTCTCGGCTTGAATGCCAATTTAGCACATGGGCTGAATCAACGGTCCGGATTTGCAGCGTGAGTGACATTGATAACACCTGACTCGCTGTACCACTTCCTTATGTGCGGGATCTTCTGCTCCTTGCGCACATCCTGTAAGCAGGAAAAAATATCTGCAGATGAAGATATTTTCCGCGTCGTGTCGGACAAATTAAAGTGTGCAAACGCAGCTCGAGGTGGGCCTTTTCACGTTACATTCACATACGCAGAGACACGACTTGAAGCATCTTCGTACCTTGAAAACTGTATGTATCATGTAGGTCCGGATGCAGGACATGCAACGTCCGTCACCTTTCCAATTCGTAGTGCGGGATCATGTGGCACCGAGTCAGCGATTTCGAGAGGGCATATCTTGGAACTTTACGCCTCCGAGCTTCGGCTGAGAGGAAATGTACCGATTGTGCAGCCTCATATAGGGGGCGGGGACGTTTTATGCTGGAATGGAGAGGTACGTAAATCAGTCGTAAACGTTCGAACTCACTGGTCGATGCTGATCGCACTACATCCTGGCTGTCATTCGTAAAGGTCTTCGAAGGTCTGGAGGTAGGAACAAATCCCATGATCTTTTCATCACCAGTGCCAAGGATGAAGCGCTGACTCCATCCAAAGATAGCTCCCGTCGAGAATGACGGTCAGAAAGTCTTTGAATGTTTTCAGCGCACAACGGAATCGCTTTCGATTTCAAAGATCATCGGAAACATCGAAGGACCGTAGGTTCTTCGTCCTATCCCTGGACGTATTTGCCCACCTTCTACAATCAGATACGCGTTCGTGTTTTACCAGGTCTGCACCATAACTGGCTGTCAATCTATATTGTTTTATCCTGGCTCTACAGGGGTCGTCAAAGAAGTTATATTTTGCGCGCGATCCCCTTGGTCGACGGTCGCTATTAATACACAAGCCTACTTTAACCGATCCGGTCTTCCTTCTTGCATCGGTGTCGGCTGGTTCAAATGATGTATATAACTTCGAGGAGCTCCCTACTGACGGGATATTTGCCCTCGATCTCAACGCACTTGGTGAACCTGGAAATGTATGAGACTCTACCTGGTGTCTCCCAGAACCTGATGGAACAAAAATGTCACCGCAGTTTGTGGCTGACTTTCACAGCAATTTCCTTGTCATACCTCGGGAAAGTGGTGAAGATACACCATTCGTACGTAAACCTCCGTCCGAGAGTTTCCTGCTTATCCCTTCGCCGATAATAGGGTGTAATCAGGAAAGTCGATCGATCATTGCCACCTAATAACCTCCCAAGAATACAAGGCCTTGATGCCATTTCCCTCTCTACACCCCTTCTAGAGGCCGTGGAACAACTCATTTCTCATCTAGATCGAAGTGTGATGCTGCGCGTAAGGGATATTCCCCAGGAACAGGGGAACGGAGGCAATGCGAAGATTGCTGTCCTCTTCAGCGGGGGAATCGACTCCACGATACTGGCCTTCTTCGCACACCGGTATGCACAGACATATACAGACACCATAATGTTGCTAATGATGTGCGATGAGACACATTTCGCCAAGCGAACCAATTGATCTGTTAAACGTGGCCTTTGAGAACCCGCGTAAGATGCAAGTGCAACAAGATGGCAACATTGGCGCGCTACCTAAAAAGAAAAGAAAACAACATCTGAAGACGAGGGAGGTTGGTTCCGGTGGCAATGACGACAAAGAATTGTCGTCCTATATGGTTCCAGACAGGGTGACAGGGCTTCAAGAAGTGGAGGAACTCGGGAGACTATGTCCAGGAAGAGTATGGAACTTCGTAAGTCTCGTGCCGAAAGCTGTGCTTGGTAGGTGCTAAAAGTCCTTCAAGGTTGAAATTAATGTTCCGTACGAGGTAAATGCAGGGGGGTTTGGGAAGATCGCGTGTCTTACACTTATATGAAACAGGATAGTCAAGCTGCGAGGTCAGCAGTCGAGGCAACGATGTATCCCAGCAAGACTGTTATGGACCTTGTGCGTATAAAATTCATTCTTCTACCTGAGGGTTGCTTCATGCTCGGTGACAGAGTCTTGCTTTAGCATTGTACTTTGCTTCACGGGGTATGGGTCGCGTGCGCGACGCCTCGACCTCAGAATTTAGACACTACACGAGCCCCGCGAAAGTTCTCCTCAGTGGATTGGGATCAGATGAGTTACTCGGTGGGTATGGCCGACACCGGAGCGTCTTCACGACGCGGGGTTGGCAGGGCGTGATTGAGGAGGTGCGTGCATTCTGGCTCGCCTCTTTTTTGGTGCTGTGAACACCTTTGTGCTCCAG
Source organism: Boletus rubescentipes (assembly GCA_038092775.1). NCBI lineage: Eukaryota > Fungi > Basidiomycota > Agaricomycetes > Boletales > Boletaceae > Boletus > Boletus rubescentipes. Next base: position 47,669 of record JBBPRA010000006.1, read on the forward strand.
CTCCAACTTGAGCTCGATCGCATCCCTACACGCAATCTGGGGCGGGATGACCGGATTATATCTTCGCACGGCAAGGAAACAAGACATCCGTTTCTCTCACTTTCCGTCGTGTCATTTCTTGCAGGACTACCGGTACATCTAAAGCTAGACCCGCGGTTAGATGTCGGAATCGGGGATAAATTATTGTTGAGGCTCGCGGCGAGAAAGGTGGGGCTTGTGGAGGCAAGCATGAGAAAAAAACGAGCGATGCAGTTTGGAAGCCATTCTGCACGAATGGAAGGGGGCGAGGTGGATAGAAGAGGAGACTTGACGATTAAATCCCATGTCTGATTTAGAATTTTGGACTTGGAGGGGTTCAAGTTGTTTATTCCATGTTTGTCAACTCTAATACGCGTGACCAAAACCACTTCCAATTTATCACACCTGCTACCAACTCTCCTCATGGCTCTTCCGCCAGCCGCGACGCGTCTACTTGGTAACTCCACTCGTTAAACTGTAAAAATGAAGAAGTTCACGTCCCCTGTCTGCAGTGCCATTGGGTATTGCATTTGCAGCCGTGCAGGCCAGTATTTATGATGTGCCTGGAGGTTTCCGCGCAGTCATGTTTGATCGTTTCTCTGGTGTAAAAGACAAGGTACGTCCTGTTTTTCTTCTTTGGCCAGTGATCAGGGGCACAAAATAACACTGTCAGGCCACGAGCGAGGGGACCCACTTTTTGGTGCCTTGGCTGCAGAGGGCCATTCTGTACGACTGCCGTATCAAACCTAGAGTAAGCACCTAGCTGGCATTCGTCGTCGACGCTATTGATGAACCGTGAAATCAGAATATCTCCACCACAACAGGTTCCAAGGATTTGCAAATGGTCTCAATAACATTGCGTGTGCTTTCACGGCCCGACACCGACCACCTGCCGAAAATCTACCAAAGCTTGGGCTTGGACTACGACGAACGTGTTCTTCCCTCTATCGGGAATGAAGTACTCAAGGCCATTGTCGCACAATTCGATGCAGCTGAGCTAATTACGCAACGAGAGGTAGTTTCGTCAAGAATAAGAGCGGACCTATTGCAGCGTGCAGGGGAGTTTAACATCAAATTGGAAGACGTCTCGATCACACATTTGACGTTTGGCAAGGTGGGTTCCATTGGACATGTAAAGCTGTACAGACTAACGAGTACTTTTTTTAGGAGTTCACACAGGTATGTGGTCAATGACGATGAGGAGAGACGATCTAAGCGTCCGAAACTTTACAGGCTGTCGAAGCCAAACAAATAGCACAACAAGGTATGGCAGACGAGTGTCCCAAGCCGTGACAAGCTGACGCAGAGACAGATGCTGAGCGGGCCAAGTTTATCGTGGAGAAGGTGAGTATGTCGGGCTGGTACAGAGCGTGTTGCTGATGGGAGCACAGGCTGAACAAGAGCGACAAGCGGCCGTGATTCGTGCGGAGGGAGAGGCCGAGGCGGCGGCAACGGTTTCGAAGGCGTTGGAAAAGGCGGGGGATGCGTTCCTCGCGCTGCGAAAGATCGAGGCGAGCAAGGCGATCGTACAGTCGCTGTCTGGGAACGGGAACGTGTCGTATATTCCGAGCAGCGGGGGGAATGTGTTGCTGAATGTGCCGACCAAGCAGTAGCTAGTTAGTTCGGGTAAGACCGACAGGTCGTTCCCATGAAAAGTGGCGTGCAAAGGTTGACTTGAATCTCTGTCGTACTGCGTTTGAGGGAGTGAGCGAAACTTGTTCTCCGTCCTCTTCTCTGTCTTCTCTTTTTCTCATTTTATCTCTATTTCTCCTTTGTCTGTCTTTTTCTCTCTCTCCCATCTCTTCCTTCCCTCATCAGATTATCTTTCCTCCTGTCCGTATTCTTCCTCTCACCTGTCACACAACTTCTCATCTCCTTCTCTAGTCTCAGTCCCTCTATTAAATCATGAACCCAATAGGCATGGGTGGCCCAGCCGAAGCCCCAGTATGTTCTTCTCCCTTCCTCTCCTCACCACTTGACCCCCCATCCCACAGCGGCGAGCCCATCTCTACGTCGGTAACCTGAGCCCTCGGGTGACCGAGTACATGCTCACGGAGATCTTCGCCGTCGCTGGCCCAGTTCAGCATGTCAAAATCATCCCAGACCGTAATTACCAGCATGGCGGCCTCAACTATGGCTTCGTCGAGTACCTTGATATGCGCGCTGCCGAGACCGCTCTGCAGACCCTCAATGGTCGCAAAATTTTTGACACAGAAATTCGTGTCAACTGGGCTTACCAAGGTCAACAAAACAAAGAGGACACCACTGGACATTACCATGTCTTCGTCGGCGATCTCTCCCCTGAGGTCAACGACGAGGTTCTCGCAAAGGCTTTTAGCGCCTTTGGTACCTTATCCGATGCTCGTGTGATGTGGGATATGAATTCCGGCAAATCTCGTGGTTACGGTTTCCTCGCGTTCAGAGACAAGACAGACGCTGAACAGGCCATCGCTACCATGAACGGGGAATGGCTCGGCTCCCGTGCCATCCGTGTCAACTGGGCGAATCAAAAAACTCAGGGAGGAGCTGCAGCTCCTCCTCCCCGTCCCACCGGAACACTTGGTACTGCACCTGCACCAATCAATTTCCAGGGCGGTCCCCTCTCCTACGAGTCCGTTGTACAGCAAACACCTTCTTACAACACCACTGTTTACGTCGGTAACTTGGTACCCTATTGCACCCAAGCAGACCTCATTCCGTTGTTCCAATCTATCGGCTATCTTTCCGAGATTCGCATGCAAGCTGATCGTGGCTTCGCGTTCGTCAAGCTTGACACCCACGAGCATGCTGCTATGGCGATCGTTCAGCTTCAAGGTCAGATGGTGCATGGCAGGCCGATCAAGTGTAGTTGGGGCAAAGATAGAGCCGATGGTGCAACTGTGCAACCTAGTCCTATGAGCCCTTCTCCGACGGCGGCACCATATGGCAACATGGTGAGTGAAGTTAGTATGCTTCTTGGTTTTTCTCATTTGTCTCATTTCCATGTTTCCGTAGCCCATGTACGGGATACCACAGCCCAACACCTATGGACAGTACGGTTTTGGTGCTTACGCCGGGTTCCCGAACCAGCCCGCCGGCGGTGGCAATCCTGCAAGCCCAGGCATGCCACAGGCTGCTGCCGGCGCTGTTGGCACTGGACTTGGAGCTACTCAGCCGGGTGCGACGGACGGATCTGTCGCGGCCGGCGCTGCCGCTGCGGGTGGTCAGGCCCAGTGGCCTGGCGGAGACCCTAGTTCATACTATTCCAACTACTGGGGTGGTAAGTTTATATGACAATTCGGTGGATACGGCTGACGATTGCGATTAGGGTATTACAGCCAACAAACCCAGCCTGGCACAGAGGGCCAGGGCGCCTGAAATTTTGCTACTTTGCATCGTTATATCTTTCCGATTCATTCATCGTCTCGTGATGTAGCCATGAAACTGCTCCCAGAGTCAAACAGCTCATTTCCTCCAAGTTTGTTTCCTTTGCCAACTCTGCAGAATTTCAAAACAGATGAAAGAAGTTATGTATGGTATCTGGAGAACTGTCATCCATACTTTTGTCTTTCCTCGTTCATTGTCTCCATCTGTCGCACTACCACTCCGATCTCCTATCTTGTTGTTCCGCCAAGGTTAACGTGACTTCGTTCTAGTCTCTGCACAAGTTTACTTCTCTATATATCCTCTGTAGAGGATGGTTCCCCATCCAAATGGTACTCGTTGATTGTGTGATTATGATGCGGGGTATTGTGGTGTACTACAAGACAAGAGAACATCTAGTCATCCACGATCAGCCATTCGGACTCTGATCCTGATTCGTCTGCGGCCGAGATCTTTGCCCATCCGTCATCGTCGACTCGGTCGGTTCCCCCGGACGCACCCCGTTTCCCGACGCGGTGCCGGAGGGAGGTGCTTGTGGTCCGTCCGTGCCGCGCCAGTTAACAACAGCCTGGTGTCGCGAGCGCATGTCTTCGTAAAAGTCCATCGCTTCGTTCATCTTGTTAGCCTGCGCCTGCTTGTCATCGAGCCAGCGCTGGAGGAGTTTAGCGTTGTCCTTTGTGAGGATCTGATTACGCTCCTCAATCTGACCAAGCTCGAGCTGAAGCGTGTTGATCTCGTCGTGAAGGACCTATCGAAGCGACATCATGGACCACGCTGGAGACGGGTCATAGATTGCTTACTTGTGCTGTGCGATCCTTCTCCATCATCAGCTCATTGTGTTGGTCGACCTTTCTTCGCAGACGGTCGATTTCCTCTCGTGCCTTGCGAAGGTTCTCTGATTCGATCCGAGAGAGCTCTTCTTTTTCGCGGAGAGTCTCATTCATCGCGAGAAGGCGTTGGGCATTCTGGCCTTGTGTCTTGTACACGGAGGCGAGTTCATCGCGGAGGGAAGATATCTGAGACTCGAGGGATGCCATGTAAGCTGCGCGCACGGGGTTCCTACACGGACAAGGATGTAGGTGAGTAAGGGGTGTGAGAGAGGGTATGACGCACTCTTCACCGGACGCGGTGCCGGGTATATATACCGTTGAGCTGGATGGATTGGCGCGGACGGAACCGACGGCCTTGAGGAGGGACGCATTGCGTTCTTTAAGCAGCTTGGTCTGCTGTGCGAGTCTGCGATCTGCTGGGGTGAGTGGGGAATACGGCAAAGGGGGGAAAATACAAACATTGTTCAATGATCGATGCGAACGCGTTCTGCTTGACATTGCGTTCTGCCAGACGAAGGCGTATCTGTTCCTGCCAGGAAGGCTCTGCCATCGTGTTTGAGGACGTTGGAAACATTTAGGGTTAGGGTTAGAATACTTGGAACGCCGGCAACTTGCGAGTGATATTCTCACGGTATATAACGTTTTCGACTTGGATTCGCGCCGCAAGTGCGAGTCAAAGGACATTCCCTCTCTCTCCTCCCAACCATGGGCGTCGTAAGTAGCTGCTGCGACTCTTGCTGTGCGTGTCCTGCGCATATACCCTCCTCTTTTCAATCTGACCCATCCCCTCGTCCCAGTCCGTTCACGTAGATCTCAGCAATACGAACCCCTCCTTTTAGAAAACGAACGTGAAGCAGTTGCAGACCTACTCCAGTATCTCGAGAGTATGCTCTGGATTCATTCCTCTTCCCAAACTCCTGATTTTACATCTCTCAGATCGCACAACAACCAATTTCTTCCAGGGATCTCCCCTCACCGCCCTAACGACACTCTCCTTCTCCGACAATGTCGACCTCCAACGTAGTGCCGCACTTGCATTTGCAGAAATAACAGAGAAGGAAGTCCGTCCTGTCGGCCGCGACACTCTCGATCCCATACTTTTCCTCCTCTCCAGTCAAGACACCGAGGTTCAGCGTGCGGCTAGTGCTGCTCTCGGTAATTTGGCGGTAAACAGTACGTTTCGCGCGTGTTCCTTTCACCCAGCCCATGTGGATGATGCCTCCGCAGCTGACAACAAGCTTCTCATCGTCAAACTTGGCGGCCTCGAACCCCTCATTAGACAGATGCTCAGTCCAAACGTAGAGGTCCAATGCAACGCCGTCGGCTGCGTAACAAATCTTGCGACACATGGTGCGTCGTCTGTCTTCTATGATAATCTCACTCCCTTCCTCACTTCCCCTCACCTGTAGACGACAATAAGACAAAGATTGCAAAGTCCGGTGCTCTTGTCCCGCTCACTCGTCTCGCACGCTCCAAAGACATGCGGGTTCAGCGCAACGCCACCGGTGCTCTCCTCAACATGACGCATTCTGGTGTGTGATTCGATCCGGCTGCAATCCTAGCAGTCAGCAATGCTCAGGTTCTTCATGTAGATGAGAATCGACAGCAACTTGTCAATGCGGGTGCTATCCCTGTATTGGTCAGTCTGCTGAACTCCATGGACACGGACGTGCAATATTACTGCACTACGGCACTCAGCAATATCGCCGTCGATGGCGCGAACCGCAAGAAACTTGCTCAAACCGAGCCTAAATTGGTCACAAGTCTTGTTGCGCTCATGGATAGTCCTTCCCTCAAGGTACAATGCCAAGCTGCATTGGCACTCCGCAATCTTGCTAGCGATGGTCAATTTACATTCCTATGTTCCATGCGGCCACTAATCCTCTGGTATTTTTATTGCAGAGAAATATCAGCTGGAGATCGTGAAAGCGGACGGTCTCAATTCCCTTTTACGCCTTCTGCAGTCAACTTATCTCCCGCTCATCCTGTCCTCTGCTGCCTGTGTCCGCAATGTCTCGATTCATCCCCAGAACGAGTCACCGATCATTGAATCCGGTTTTCTTCAACCATTGATAAACCTCCTTTCGTTCAAAGACAACGAAGAAGTACAATGTCACGCCATTTCTACGCTTCGCAACCTTGCTGCTAGTTCAGAGAAGAACAAGTTGGCGATTGTCAAGGCTGGAGCTGTACAATCTATCAAAGAACTTGTTCTTGAAGTGCCGATGAACGTGCAAAGCGAGATGACGGCGTGTGTTGCTGTTTTGGCCTTGAGCGGTAAGCAATGTCTTAACGATGGATGTCAAAAGTTGATCTTTTGTAGACGAACTCAAAGGTCAACTTTTGGAGATGGGCATCTGTGAAGTCCTCATTCCTCTGACGAATTCACCTAGCTCTGAGGTGCAGGGCAATAGCGCTGCGGCTCTTGGCAATCTGTCCTCGAAGGGTACGCCCACTATGTGTGATTGAAATGTGTCTTATAGCCCCTTTCAGACGGGCGGACGGCCACAGACGACTACTCAGCATTTAATGACGTCTGGGACAAACCCGATGGCGGAATGCATCGATACCTCTATAACTTCCTGACAAGCCCAGATGCAACGTTCCAACACATTGCCGTATGGACAATTGTGCAGTTGCTCGAGTCTGGAGGTATGGCACCGAGTTTATTTCGGATCATGCTTTTGATCATACTGTCTAGATCCGCAACTGATCAGCAACATACGAAATTCTGGCCTGTTGAATCCTCCTATCCGCCAGCTTGCATCGTCACGAACGCCAACACCTTCCTCCTCCATTGGTACACCCCACTCGCACCATTCCGCTTCACAGTCGTATGCAGACACAGAGGCGGGCGAAGGTCAAGGGGAGATACAGTTGCTTGCGAGACGTATTCTCGAGTTTGTGGACGGTGACGTCGATGGTGGTCTCCCGCGGAGCGCGGCTGGTTCGCATATTGGAGGGTCGTCACTGGGGAGCTCGAATGGAAGGGAGCATGAGGAACTGAGGAGGAGCGTGCGAGAAGCATTCTCCGGATCACACCACTGAAATTCCCTTTTCTATCTTTTTGTTTGTTGGGTCATCTACTTTATGGTGTTTACCTTCTTGACCTGTTTGGGATAGTTTTTCTTGATATTAATCACTCTCTTCGAGGACAATAAGATAGGATACAATGGCGGTCCCCGTTAAATACCAGCACCACCATTCACTTGGTTGGACAGCGCACGGCGATCATATCGGGTTAGTTGAGCTGCCCGCTGCCTCGTGTTCTTCCTCACCGCGCGGTATCCGGACTTCCGCTCACTCAGCGGCATACCTCCCTTGCCCACCCTCTCCCAGGCCGCTTTTCAGGGCATTGCCCTGCCCATCCTAGATAAGGATTCCGGTACGTTGTGTCCCCCCCCTCGTCTCGCTATCGTTGCCTTGTCCTCCAGACCAGCACCTTCCACGCCACTTCTCGTCCTTTCGCTTTTCTTTTTCTGTATTCTCTCCCAGGCTGGCAGCTTCTGGGCTCCCTGTTATTTTCGTGCATCATATCTCGTGATACTAATCTTGATCCCAGGAATCCTAGACGACCTCTTTTTACCCGATATTAGACCATCGTGGCGGCCCAAGGTGCCTTCCATTCATCGGATTCGTTGACCGGACCCTACGAGCTGCACTTGCTTCCTTTCGGTTTCTCAACTTCATTCGCCTGCTATACTCTCTCCCTTCTTCCCCTGACCTTCTGACCTTCTGGCAATTGCGCTGGTATCCCGCACGACGCCCACCTCAGCTCGATTAAACACCTTTCTTCACCGCTGCGGAAACGATGCACATATCCTCGTTCCTCGCTCTTACACTCTCCTCCACTTTCGTCCTTTTCCCATCATGCACGACTGCCCGCGTTTCTTTATTGTCTCATGCCCACAAGGTCGCCATTAAACACAGTTCCAGTTTAGCCCGCGACCTTCGCATAGCCCTCGGTGGAGTCCTCGTCGCGCAGCCTGATTCTGCCCCGACCCAGAATGTGTACTGTGTGTCAAATGGTGGCGGCGTCATTGTGTCCAGCGGAAACGGCAGCTTTTCCTCTCCGAGCAGCACACCTACAGCAAGCGGTTCTCAACCCGCCACTACTTCTTCTGTCCCACCTTCACCTTGGAAACCAATCGCTACATATTCGGGCTCCAATTTCTTCGATGGCTGGACCTTTTCCACCGGCGCCGATCCAACTGACGGAAATGTCCAATACGTAGATCAAGGCACAGCTCAAAGTGCTGGACTTGTCGAAATAAACGACGCTGGAAATGCGGTGATGAGGGTAGAGACAACACCTACCGTGCAGACTAACAGAATGAGCGTGAGGATCACTACAAATCTGACGTTCACGGAGGGTTTGGTGATTCTCGATGCCGTCCACATGCCCACGGGATGCGGAACATGGCCAGGTGGGATATCACTTGTCTTGCTGTCACATATGGTACCGGAACTGACACTTGTCCGTTTCCCAGCATTCTGGACGAATGGACCCAACTGGCCTAATAATGGCGAGATTGATATCGTGGAAGGTGTCAATAACTACACGGACAATCAAGCGACGATCCACACTGGTGTTGGATGCAGTATCCCTACCTCTAACTCGACTCCGGCAGACGCTACAGGCACTAATGTGGGAGGGACCGATTGTTCTGCTGCGCAGTCAAACAATGAAGGATGTGGCGTGCGTTTCCCCAGCCCTACTAGCTTCGGCAGCGGCTTCAACTCGGTCGATGGTGGTGTTTATGCTAGTGAGTGGTCTGTATGCACCTACATAGTAGGTGGGATGCTAATAACTCCGAGACAGTGTATTGGGAGAACAGCGTGGGGATTAAGATATGGTATTTTCAGAGGGGTTCGATACCCAACGATATTACAGCCGGCGCACCACAACCACAAAACTGGTCCACTCCCATGGCATTCTGGCCTAACTCGAACCTTTGTAATATCTCCGACATGTTCAAGAACCACAGCGCGATATTTGATACTACGCTTTGGTAGGTGTATCTTCTCCGTTCAGAGGAAGCGATGTCGTGACGAACGACGTACAGCGGTGATTGGGCCGAAGGTGTCTGGGGTGGCACTGGTGTACCCGGACAATCAGTCAGTTGTCAGCAGCAAACTGGATTTGCGACTTGCGCACAGTTCATACAAGCGAGCGGATCATCATTCAATGAAGCTTGTGAGTCATCCACCTCAGCTTGCACTTCGGCACTCAGTAGATCACTGAACAGACTGGGAAGTATCGAGCGTCAAGATATACCAGGATACCTCCTCATGACTGTGATGCTTTCCTCGATGATATTTAACGAAATCATGCACGATGCACAAATAGAAGAACACGCTTGTTGAATACGATGTATCTCGTAGAAACTAGATGTATTGTAATACATTTTATTTAAACATATTTTTCCGCTCTCAGTAGGAAGCAAGTGCTCCTTGAATAGGGTGATTACAGTAACAGAATTGAGATGTTCAATGGCCCTGACTAGGACCAGTTGGGTACAATCATGGTTTCACACCAACACTTCAGAGTTCCACCTCGCAAACATCGTTGGAAGGTGCTATCCAAACAATCACCCGTACAAGATATACTCCCGCAGGTTGAATAGGCCACATTCCAATCTACGATCTCCCACCCTTCTTCTTCTTATTTACTACCTTGAACCCCCACTCCTGTTGTACGGGCTTCGGTTGCGTCTTCACTACATCAGCAATGGACACTGGTTTACTGCTCGGGCCCGAAGCGCCTATGGTTCCACGTCGAGTTGCGGCATCGGCCCTTCGCTTGTTGACGTATTCTGATGCAAACCGACGGCCATCGAGGGTCGTGCTATTTGCATAGATGAGATCAGATATGATCTCGATTGTCGACTGATCAGGGTCAAGAGGGAAGGAGAGCAGCATCGACGTTATTTCTTCCACTGGTTTGATCGAGATATAAGACCCCCGTGTCAGCCAAAATGGGTCTCAGTCCACTTACAATTGACCGAACTATTCAATCCTTTGAGTGACTCGCCCAACCACTTTAAAAAGTCTTGCGATGGCGTTATGGGGAAATCCTCGACGCGCGGGGTGACCACTTTCACGGTTGTAGCCACTGCTTGACGGGTTGCTGTACCGTTAGTGCGTAGTGATGTAGTAGGTGCGGGATTGTTTAGGGAGGTATTCACTGCAGGGCGAGGTACATTTGTTGCAGGAGGGTTAGGTCTGCCGTTGGGACCCACGGTCGTCCAAGAGCCACCCGTGGCTTGGGCGCTAGGAATAACCTACCAAGTATCAACAACTGTTCCGAGGTAATAAGAGTATCGGTATACCTTGACAGTTGTCTCTGCATATGCTCGACGTGCGGCTGTAGACGCCATGCTCTCTTTCACGGCCAATTTCTTCCTCCTTTCTTCTTCCTCCTGGATCTCCTTCATGGTCTTCTTGGCTGTGGGTGCAGGGGTTGCGTTCGTCCATACAGGGGTTGCTGGTGTCGCGGATATAGAGCCGTTCGTTGATGTCTCCTTGGGTGGTACCTGATTTCGTGCACCCACTTGTGATGTAGGCAAACCCCAGGAAGATGTAAATAGTTGACTCTCCTCGACAACAGAATTGCCACTAGCAGCAGCGTTCGCACGAGCTAAGCGTTCTCGCTCCTTCTCAGCAGCCTTGCGTGCCTCGGCTTCCCTTACTTCGGCTTCCTGAATCTCCCTCAAACTCAAGGTTACGTTAGCCCCCTTCTGTTTCTTGGAGTCATCCTCGACGGCCCAGACGGGCCTTGGTTGGACGCCTTGAGGCGCAGGCGCAGGGGGTTGATCCTTCAGCACAGTTGGAACGGGTGGAGATGCTACCTTGGGTACAACCGCTTGAACATCGCGCGTCGACGACTTTCGTCTTGGCTTCGGTGCTGTTGAACCTTGAGCAACCGGGGTAGAGGCAGAAGTGGTTGCTGGCGTGCCAGACTGAGAGGTTTTGGTTGTCACCCTGGCTGACACAGCATTAGTTGACTCGGTCTGCCCCAGTTGCGTGTTGGGCGGAAGTGGGACATCCTCCATGGGTGGAACGACAGCATCATCTGCTTCCTCATCTTCCTGCTGTTGTAGTTTGTTATGTTGTCCAAGGTTACTAAACGTAAGACTATTTGGGCCTGGCATTTCCTTCCAAACATCGTCTACAACGGGCAATGAGGCCATCAGCCAGGGAGAGGGGTCGACGGGCTGTGCCGGTTGAGGTGTTATCCCTTCTGATACCTGCGGTCGGGCAGGTGGTACGACAGGTGAAGGAGCGACAGGAAGATCGAAGGGCCTGGTACGTGTGGTCCACGGCGAGGCAGAGTCTGGTTGTACAGCAGAAGTCGGCGTCTGAGACATATTGGGAGCTTCCGAGGTCTGTGGTAATAGATCCCTAAATGGTGAAGTGGATGGGCGGGGTGGTGGTGGTGCGTAGGGAACAGAAGGAGACTCCGAGAACTGTGTTGGTGCACCAAACTGGGATCCGAGACCGTTCACCGTATTACTGTTGAACGATATCCCATTGACCTCAGATGGCTGACGCGCAATCGGGGAGTCATGATGACTGCTGAGACCGCCCATACCGCTGTAAGTTGTGTCGCCAAAATGTTCCTGGTGGACGTGGTTGACTGGCAAGTGGTTGCCTATCATGCTAGACCCCATGCCGTTGAACCCGTTAGAGTAGTGGTGTTGTTCATTGTCTTCAAAATTCTGGTTGATTTGCCCTGGCCCAGCTGACCAGGGGGAATTGCCCTCTACAGTGTAAGCGTTGAATGTGTCAATCGTGGGCGCTCTCCTTAAAGGATTGTTATTGAGGGTTCGTACATCTGGAACCAAATCTTGAAACGTTGCTCGCCCTCCAAAGGTTCGACCTCCAAAGGTGGGATCGCTGGGATACGCGTTGCTTCCTGTTCTACCACCAAACGTAGATGGATCCGGAGAGCCGTTTCCAAACCTGCCGCCACCGAGGGACGATGAAGGTGATTCGGTAGGGGAGGAGCCATTCAGGTATGAATCTAAGGTGGTCCGTAAGGTCCGAGTTGGAACAGGTTGGTATCCATTAAACATGTTTTGTTCGTGGACCGGAGAATAACTCTTCGGGGATTCCGTATGAATAGCAAGGCCCGGTGGACCGTTGAAGATCTGTGAGAGGAAGATCTTTCCTCCGGCTGCGCGTCTTTCAAGGATTCCGACAGCAATCCAATCCGTGTCGATGTGAGTGCGCTTCATGAGTAAGTCGGGAGTGAAGTAACCTTCATCAAACCATTTCTGCATCAGATCAGCTCGGAAGGGACCTAAGTTTAATTAAATCGACTGCGACATGATTGTTGAATCTTGAGGTATACTCACCTTGCACCTGTCCTTGAGGATCCAAGTATGACCATTCAATACTCGCAGGATCCGTTAAACCAGGAGGGGGCCCAGATGGGAGAGGATTTGGCAAGGTCAAGACCCGCGGATTTGTGTTAGGCTGATTCTGTGCTTCCAAACTCATCCCTGACATGCTCTGGCCGACTGAGTCGAGCCCCAACGAAGAGAATTGGCCATCCGGTGTCACGTCTGACGAAGGTATATCAGGACCAGGAGAAGGGGATTGGTCTATGACGGCAGCCGGATCACTATCGTGAGCATTGGGCAAGTGATGTCCACTCTCTTCCTCTTCCTTGATCTCGGAGTGCCGAGCATCCTCTTCCTTGCCTTCTCCTCGTGCTAGTGTACCACCACCACCAGCCCCAGCCCCACCCGCAGAAGGCCGTCTTCTTGACCAGGAATCACCGCTGTTAAGGACTCCGTCAAAACCAGAGCCAAAAGGGCCAATCCTGTTGCGAGGCGAAGGAAGCGTGTCTCGGGGTGATGCTAATCCACCACCTTGGGTATTCGAAAGAGATAGTTTACGAGGCAGAGTAAGTGGGGGTTGATCTTGTCCAGATAAATATCAGCGATAAAAGAGAGATAACTTGCACATATTCACCTGTGCTGTCTTTCCTCCTTGGCAAAAAAGGGCCGTAACGCACGGTATTATTTGTTGTAGAATTTGGATGGCTCAGGCGTTGTCTATCTGATGGTGAAGACAATGTGTTTGTCAGGTCTGCTGATTGACGTCGACGAAGTTCGGAATTAAGAGGCCCGGCGAAAAGCTAGATGCCTCGTGTGAGTGAACGAGGGACAAGACATGATACAGAGAAATGCTGCCTGACCTTCTTTTCCACCTCGTTCATTTCACGGAGACCAACTGGTTCATTGCCCACATCACGGACGATACCCTCCCACCGTTCGACCTCGAGATTAAGACCGCCCCTTCCGCCACCCTCTTTATAGATTCTGAGCATTTCCTCTTTGGTATACCTGAATGGACGAGATTCGTCGCGCTTGTCGAGTTCCTGGGTCACAGGAGTGACGAGTGCAGAGTAGGTCGATGCGCCGAGCTGCTGAGTGGCCAATACCGCCTGTAGTGGAGGTGAGGGCGGAGGCTGGTGACGAGCAGGCGTCTGGGATTTTGCACGCATCCACTCTGGACCAAAGTGCATCGTTGTAGTGGTCATTTTGAAGCAGTAGGATAACAAAGATCTCAAAGAAGAATGATTTCAAAAATCAACTGGCGGAAAACTCGCGTTTAACTAGACTATCCCATACACCCCGACTTTCGTTTAGGGCAGGCTCACTCTACATTAATCCTCCATCGATGCACCGGAAAGCCTGCCAGTTCATCAGCCAACATCCCCAACAATCGACACCCACTCACCTTGTAGCCTACGCGCAGTCGGCATGATATATCCAACGAGAAACACCACCCCGAATATCACGCAAATCGCCGAGATATAATAGTAACCGTCCTGCTCCGTCACACATTCTCCATTGATGTCGGCACAAAGCTCCTTGCCTCGGTCCGACACACATTCAGCGGCTGGGTCACATGTTAGCCTCTCGCACTCCACTCCAGGACAGCCGTCATACCTTTCACGAGTAGTTCTGTGTCTGCATCTTTGACTCTACAATATGCCTCGCTAAAGTAATCCACACCTTGGAGATGGTTAGTTGGGAGCCATCTAATGGTGATTGTAGACCAGCCTTTCAGAACAAAATACTTTGGCCAAGTACCTCCCAGGTTCGTGAACGTATTGAGAAGCTGTACGGATCAAAACTCTTGCAGAAACTGCCGAAATCATGATACTCACCGTCATGTAGGTCCCTCCAATCAGGGGGTCGGAGATCCTTGTGTGGAAGGCCGAGATTCCGACGAATTGAATGGTACTAGCGTTTTCTTTTTTCAAAAAAGCTGGTGCAAGGTAAGGTGAAAAGGCACTCACGATGCAAATCCCTGTAGGACAGTGTGTATCACCAGGTATGTAAAGAACCCATAAGATAACGGTGGTGTTGGAAACCAATAAACAATAAGCGTAGACATCAAGGCAAAAGCTAGTCGTGGCCAAAATGCCCATATCCAGGGGCGCAACGGTTTATCCCCACTTGACCACTTGGCGGCGAGCCATCCACCAAGGATTTGAAACGGAAAATCTATAAGGACCACGATAGCGAGGTCCTCACGACCCAATCCCTTTTCGATCATCTTCAGATTTGTGACCGACTCATTAGCTTGGAAACCGATTTTCGCAAAGCAGTGCATAACAATAAGAGCTTGAACATCTGCAAGGGTGGCGTATAAGTGATGCCGACACTTGCAAAATTACCGGCACCTACGTTTTAGCTTGCAAATGTCCCAAATGGTTTTATAAACGGACGAGACCGTCATTTCGGAATCATCAAGTGACTCGGCCCCCTGCAATGGGATGAAAAACGTGATACATAGTTATTTTGCAATCTCACGCACCTCCTTCTCGAAAAGGACGAGCCAGAAAGTGACGCCAAAACATAGGAGGCTGCAAAACTGTAGGTATGTGCTCATAGTCAAACGTGGTATTCCCCATTTTTGACTGAAACTCGGTAATGAGCGGACATTACACCAAATAAAATATAACTCACGAAAATGCCTCGCTGTTGAGCGCCAGGAATACTGTGAAAGATGCAAAGAAGCCTGTATTTAAACCGATCGTCTGGCAAGTAGATGCGAAAGACAGGTTTTCCTGAGATAAAAGAGTCAACGCCCAACCGTCTACAGCAATGTCTATCACAGAGGGACGTGTTAACCAACTAGTAGCGAGGGGAAAGGATACATACCTTGCGTTGCGGAGAAGAAGACAAGGGAGGTAAACACGAACGTGAGTTCCCATACATTGTCTGCCGGCTGATGGGGTTCATGTTAAAACAGGAACAAAACAAAAGTAATGAACGAACATGCTCGAACAATCTCTCTGCGTTTCTCGAAATATAGAGCATCATGGAACCGATTATGAGCTGCATGGGAATGATCCACGACTTGCGGCGACCGATGGAGGGAAAGAAGGTAGAGTCGACGATGGGCGACCATAACAACTTGAGAGAATATGGATAGTTGGAGAGAGCAAACACTCCGAGTTGGGAATATGATAGATGTTCTCGTAGAATGAAGGGTACGGAGCCTTGAATGCCAAGGGGTCAAATGACAGTCCAGGAATGAGAGGGAAAGGAGCGCGTACCGAGTGCAAGGCCTAACTGCGAGAATCGGGATTAGGGTAGGTTTGTGGGAGGCGCGTGTCACTCACCGGAACACCTTGAATGAGGTCTGAGGGAGATGAGCTACAGAAAGGAGATGATGGTAAGGAATGGACGGACAAAGAACGATGAGCAATGTCATTGCTTTTCTGTCTTTGACGGAAAGGGTCTTGTTTTTTTTGTGGAACGCTGAGACGGCATCGTCGTGTGCAGGCTCGTGGTCTTGGGAGAAGAGAGAGAGCTGGACCTCGTCGTCCGAGGCTCTTCTTGAGTGTCGTCCCATTGTTTGGACACGGGGTGAAATGCGAATGCTATCCAAAGAGGACGAGACGGGTTTCTTGCGCATAACGTCGTCTGTCTGATCTTCCACGTTAAGGTTGGGCCGGTGGCGGAGGCTGGGGAGACGAGGCTTCGCGGGTGACTCTTGACGGTGGACAGTTGACATGCCCGGACGACATACACGTTCGGTGTTGACTTGCAACTTGCCAGATTTGACGACACGTCACTTTACCATGAACATTCATAAGAGCATGCATCGACATCCCCCACTCTCAGCGCTCAGATGGTATCGACACTCCATCTCCTGCTCGCCCTGGGCATTGTATGTCTTATACGCTTCATCCATCTCAGACTCTCCGCCAGGCTCGCCTTGTGGCGTGTCCCTGGCCCAAAACCTCACTCGTACCTGTGGGGGGAGGAGCAAATCCTCTATCATGACTCGCCTGGTTCCCACTACGTAGAGTGGCATCGTAAGTTTGGCAAAATTGTGCGGTTTTCCGGTGCATGCGGGGTCCGTCTTTCTGTATTTATTGTCCGTCTTACTGAGATTGTCCTCCAAAGCACCAGATTCTGTCCATCACTGACCCTTGTGCCATTAGCTATATCACTGGGGAGGGAACGTATCAGTTCCCCAAGCCCGATGGCGTAAGAACATGGTTCCGCTTACTACTTGGCAAAGGCATTCTTTGGGTGGAAGGTATGTAATATGGTTCCGTGTCACGATCTGGTCTATTCTGACCCCTTTTCCTCAGGGAAAGAAGCGCATGAAAGACAGCGCAGGACCGTTGCACCTGCATTGAGGTAAACTCAGTTTCTGACTGACACAGCGCATTCCGTTTGGACTTGACGAATATCTCAGCATTCAATCTGTGAGGCATTTGACGACACTGTTTTATGAGAACGCCGGAAAGGTATGCTCAACCAACTCTACACATAGATAAAGTCTGACTCTTGTTGGAGATGGCCACTCAGTGGCATAAGATTTTCGATGACACCCAATCTTTGGATGTCACAATCGAAATGACAAATTGGGCCGGCCGATTTGCGTATGTGCCCCGATTAAGTAGCCTACAGGATGTTCATACGTATCTGAACAGGCTTGACACCATCGGGCGAGCTGCATTCTCGCACGACTTTGACTGCCTGAACGGCCAACCCCATGCTCTAGTGAATGCACTAGATAGCCTGACGAACCATGAGAAGACACAATGGACGTTCTATATGCGTGCCCTCTTTTGGTTTGCCCCATGGATCTTACACTTTGGTAAGAAAGGGCACCTCATCCGCAAGACCCGCGTGGAGCTTGGAGAACTGGCTATGCTCATCTTGAGAGACGCGAAAATTAGCAACGACCCGGATAGCAAGTCATTGATGTCCTTAATGCGTACGCTCAAACATGTTTTTTTTGGCTCAACTTAACCATCAATCAGTGAGAGAGGATAGGTCATCTATGACACCCTATTTAGATGATGAGCAAGTGGCAGCACAAATGCGGACAATCATATCTGCAGGCTACGAGCCCGTGTCCGCTACGATCGCTGTAAGCCGGCCATGTCACCAGAATAACATTGATTTCTACAACTTGATCGTCTGCAGTGGCTCTTTTATGAGTTGGCCATAGATCCTGAAAGACAAGAAGCTATCCGGAATGAGGTGTCGACCGCATGCGACCCATCGTACGACGAGTTGAATAACGATTTCCCGTTACTCCACGCGTTCCTCATGGAAACGTTACGCATGCACCCCCCCGTGTTGGAGAACCACCACCAGGTGCCTCATTTTATATTCTGTCCCTTGTCGTGACTAAAAGCGATCCTTTAGGCTTCGGAAACCACCGGCGTACCTTTGTCCAACCCCTTGCCTGGTACTACTGACTTTCGCCTTATTATACCGAAGGGGACCGTCTTGTCCATGCCAGTCAATGTGATTCAGAAGGACAAGTCTACATGGGGACCTGACGCCGATGTTTTCCGGCCAGAGCGATGGCTGCAACGCAATGCCCGAAATAATCGCGACCTTTTTGCGTTCGGCCTCGGGTGAGGAGAATAATTCGCATCGTCACAAGGCATTGACCACGGTTCCCAGTCCGCGAGGTTGTTTAGGCAGGAATTTCGCAGTTGCTGAAATTAAAGTGAGCACAATCAGTATCTTTGTGGCTTAACTTGAGACCATCCCACATAGGCCCTGACAATTGTCCTTTTGCGCCAGTTTTCATTTACATGCCAGCGCGACATAGAAAGTTTCCAGACATTTGTCATTCGTCCCAGGGTTGTAGGAGAGGGACCAAGTTCTCTTCCTCTTCTTGTCCGAAGAATCATGGACTGAGTTGATGGTACCCAGTGTAGATGGTCAAATTTCTTGCTGTTCTTGGTCTCCTAAGTTATGTAACTAAGCACGCATTTGAACCAACGCCGCCTTCCTAGGTTTTTGCCCTTGCATATCGATATCAAACTACAGAGTGTTGCAAATGACTCCTTTAAGTAGACGACGTCAAGACAGAATAAATATGCGTCGAATATGAATAGGTAGTGGGCGTAAATACTGCCGAGCGTACATTCAATCCTTTTTCTGCTTTTTAGGTCTGGGCTTTTCCAAGTCAATCTCCTCGGCTTCGTCGTCATCGTCATCGCTCTCATCGTCCTCGGAATCCATTTCATCTGATGGAACATTTCCGAGGAAGTAATCAGTAGCTTCAACAAAGACTTCGTTGGCGATGGTAGTTCCAATCTAAACCCAGATGAATCCTGTCACACGCATGCATGTTTCGTAAGTCAACTTACATCGAATGGATCCGACGAAAGTTCGAAGAAGTTGAAGAAACTGCCAGCTTCAGCAAGCACATCAGATCCTTCCGCGTCTTCTTCCTCAACACGAGGGTGCAATTTCGTCAATGCATTCTCAGGATCTTTCCAGTTGATTTTGTTGGCCTGGTGAAAATGGTGAGAAAGATGTCAGAAATACTGTGGCCATGCGTACCAAGGGCTTGACATCACGAGCCCACACGAAAGCAAGCATGGAGGGAGTCAGGCCATCTTCGTCGGGCTGCTCACCAGCAGCCTCGGGCGGTGGAACATACTTATACTCTTTTTTCAGGATAGGGTCGGTGAAGTATGGGTTTGATTTGAAATGCTACGTTTCGGGTAAATACCATGACACAGAACGAGAGTGAAAACTCACAAACTCGATGGTGAAGCATCTCGGCTCGTTAGAATGGCGCACTACCCACAAATCTTCCAAATAACTCAACGCAATGCGATCAATGTTATGTTGGGCTTGGGAGCCAATTAAGGGGTGGTTCATCAACGCAATAGGCCAAAACTTTGGTATCGCTTTAGCAACTTCGCGTCGTTTTTCGTAGACAGGGCGAAGCGTCTCATGCCCACGACGCTCTGAAGGGGATTCAGATTACTCAACACCTTCAACGAGAATACGACATACCCAGAAGTAGTTCAGCACGTTCGATTTGCTTTTGGACGTCTTGCAATTTTTGGGCATCCTCGTCACTGAGCTCAACGCTCTCGAGAGGGTCTTTTTCTATGTCAGCACCAGGAGAAGCGCGTTTTTTTCCAGACATTCCTATACAATGGAGAGTGGGATGCGGCGATATGGACTGGAGAAGTTTGGTATATATCTAAACTCCGCTGTTGCGTTCGGCCCCACGATCGAGTTAGGTAAGTAACAACATGAAATAAAACAAGGACGGTTACAGGGTCCAAGAAGCTTCAAGAACACGGAGGAGATTGTCTAATCTACCCTTTGTTTGTTTCCCATCTCTATTTCCTCCATCTTGCTCACGGTCAGTGTCCTTTTCCTGGCCGTCGGAACTGCATTCTCGGAGAAAACTTTCCCAGACAGACCAAATTTCTGGGCGAACGATCCCTTCAAGCCTTTGCCATGGTGTCCAGAGCGGTATCCTGGTCCCTCAAAGTAAACAGTATCCGTTGGTGGTATCAGCCTTGGCCATGAGACATATTCGATACCGTGAATCATGATGAATGTAATCGCGGAGACCGCAACAATCAGCCAAAGCATGAAATAATAGAAGAGAGAATAATCTGGAAACGATTAAAACCTGCGACCGCCGAATGTGTCCACAACTCACCCGAAGTCCTAGGCAGTGTTAGGCCAGCACAAATCATGAACAGTGAAAAAGACATGATGTAAGGGACCTTGACGTCAATGAGCGGACAGACAGTGTCCCAGATGCAAACGACTCACTGAGCGGATTACCAGTGGTCTAGTGTCCGCCAACAAGGAAATAGCTGTAATTGGATTCTTCCGCGGAGTCCATGCTCCAGTCACAAGGTCGAAACCATCCTGTCTTGCGCCGTCGAAATAATTGTTTCTGACGTATCGCATTATGCTCTTGTAACCATCTTCAAGGACGCCCATCTTCGTTCGCTTGTTTGTCCTCGTGAAGTCTGTCTTCAAGGCACCAGAGCCAGCATAGGCTCTCGAAATCAGATCAGCATGGTCGGCCCACACTGTCCAGACATACATGTCATCAAGTAATGGTAATATTTTATGTTAGGGTAGAAGCTTACATTCTCGGAAATCCCTGCTCAAGCCGTGGAAGTCGTCCAAATCTTCACCCTCGGCGAGTACCCCTAGTGCTTTAAGCTGGTGATTCAGTGTCCACTTCGCTAACGCTGCCTGCACAACGTTTGTGCGGTCCAAGTTGTCCATGCAATTTGTTCGGACAACTCCTCGTTGAGTATTCACGGGATCCAGCCGAGACACGTCGAGGTGGAAATAACTACGGACACTTGAGTAGTAGGAATTGGATCAGTGGGAGCACCATACCCCTGCTTCAGAAGGTCATCTTGCATTTTTTCAATCAGGATATTGATGCGGTCCCAACGCATGTTCTTGCATTCGTTGTGGAAGTCAAAATACTGATACTTGACGTCTGCTACTTCAGCCTGGGACATATGGGTAAGTGGCACAACAGATGTAACCAAGGATAACACACCTGGTTAAAGATGCGTTCGTATGCATCTTTGACCGGCTGTTCGTACCCCTTTTGATTGACTAAGTTAACCAAGCACTGCTCGCCATAGATTGATGCTTGTTCTTGTAGATGACGGCGCAAGGCATCGACCTTTGAACATTAAGTACCTCATCACCTCCTGAGCATTGAGTCACCTACGGTATCTTGGAGGTCCATCACTTGCAAATCAGGTTTGTACCTCAGCGTATTGACTTCAGCCCAGAACACAGGAACACTTCCTCGAATCTGGACAAAACTGAGTTGGTGGGAAAACTTTTCGATGTTGGAAATGCGGCCTGCTGCTTGTTCTTCAACGAGGAGTATCTGTTCTGTCTCATTAAAGTTTGCAACATGTCCTTCCTGGTCCACGCCCCGGCGGAAGTACCGTGTACCTGCACGATATCGTGACCTCCGGCTGATAAGACATAACTGAATCCGATGACCATGGATATAACCAGTTCGGACATCAAATGCTGGTGATGAATGTCAACACGGATGTGTGATGAGGCTGCCGCTGAACACTCACTGCCATATACCATAGGAAGGATATAGGGACTGAGCTGCTCGTGTGTTTCTGCGTCAGACACGCCACAACGAAAGATAGCTGGTTTTCTTACGTCTTGTGCAATGTCGGTGTCGATCAACCTTGACTGCAGGAACCTACAGAGGTCGTCAAAGTCCCACTGAAGTTGACAACACAATGTACGCACTTGTTCCAGAAAAACCTGTCATCCGCCTTGCGAGCTGTCAGAGGTGAAAACTTTGATCCAAATGATTCCATTTACCTGTTCCCAAAGTGGACTTTCATGGCTATTGTCCCTCTCACTGCACTGCGTCTGCAAGCGTGTAGACAAATCCCATCCGTAGCTGAACAAGAAGTGGCCGCCGAGCAAATGAGACCGTACGAGTGCTAGGAGATGTCGTTCAACAGGATGGGGTGCATTCTGCGCAGAGACGTTGGGGTTAAGGGGGAGGATATCGAAATCTGCAGCACGGTATACATCATGTCCCATGAAACGTGCTCGGTGCTCGCGGCCAGTGAGGATGATGACGTACTCCGCTGTGGGTGATGTGATGGGTCCATTTGACGCGAAAATTGAAACGTTGGAACGTACACAGTGCCAAGGAGATCATTCCGAGTATCCCGTATACCGTCTTCTCGTACCTCGTGGCAGTAGGGGGTGCAGGGGTGTTGGGCGCTGAATATGGCGGGCGTCAGGAAGAGCAGTGCGGTTGGCGAGATGAGAGAGCTTACGGTTGAGAACTATGTCGCCAGTCGACCTGTGTATGGTGAGGGACTGTGCGCCGAGCGGCTCGACGGGAGCAAAGGTGTAGGCATCCTGGCCAACGATGAAACTAGGCAACGTGTGAGTACGGGAAGGACATAGGAGGGTTGTACGGACAGGTTGAGTCTCTGGTATACGGGTTTCATTGCAGAGGTCGTCGCGGTGCGGGTTTACCTCGTTTTCGTCTGAGTCTGAAACGGCCTCCACTTCAGCCATGGTTAAGCTCACCCCCGAGCTGCTCGCTCAAGCACCCTCTGCAATAAACCCCGTCAGAGAGCGCCAGCTCGATCTTCGCGGTGAGTCTCGCAAAGATTTGTGTATCGCAGGTCAAGCTGATGCACAGAAAGGATACAAAATTCCTGCTATCGAAAACTTGGGTGTAACAAAGGCATGTATCGTCTGATCACATCCATCGCGTCCCCGTCGTCTCATCGGACCTCCAGGACCAGCACGATGCCATAGACTTGACCGATAATTCCATCACCGCACTCGGCAACCTGCCCCTCCTCAAACGTCTGCGCACACTCCTCCTCGCCAATAACCGTGTCTCGTCCATCTCCCCCTCCATAAACCTCTCAGTCCCAAATCTCACCACCCTCGTCCTCACCGCGAACAGCGTCTCCGAGCTCGGAGATCTCGAACCTCTCAAAGAACTAAAAAATCTCAAGTACTTATCCTTGATTGGGAACCCCGTACGGGAAAAGAAATGGTACCGCGAGTGGCTTGCGTGGAGAATACCATCGCTGAGAGTTCTGGATTTTCAGAGGATCCGGGATAAGGTGCGCCAGAAATCGTTTTCGCATCTGCTCTTGATACAGCTTGAACGCTTCTGTACCATGTAGGAGCGGCAGACAGGCAAGTCACTGTTTCTCACCGCAGAAGGTCTACCCACCGCGCTCGCAACGACAATATCCACGACCGTCTCGAAACACAGCACAAAGGTTGCCATCACAATCGACGAGCCTAAGCCAGTACCCCTAGTTGGCAAGGCGGGCCGGCTAATGTCAAAGGAGGAAGCGGAGAGAGTCAAACAAGCTATTGCAAAAGCAACCTCCATCGAGGAAATCAGAAGACTGGAGAGAAGCCTCAAAGAGGGATACCTGCCAGCCATGGAGACAGTTGGAGCTTGATGTTCTGTAACCTGTATTTCTTTGTCTAATATCTTGAGACTTTACGACGTGTGTCAGATCATGACATAGGGGTCAATGCAGCGTTGTAGAGATAGTCGGAGGAATCCATGTGAATAATGAGACCAACAATTTGCCAGGCTGCGTTGCCATGAAGTACTCCATAGCTCGCAATCGCGGCCTTGGTTTCGTCCGACCCGGATACCTGCACCAGGGCATATATTAGTCAAGCGTCGACAGTCAAGCGCGCTGGGTCAAGACATTCGTGCGGTGGAAAGTAGTGACATAGGGAGAAGGCCTAAATCTGGTGTCGAAGACACTCCTCTAATGCTGAACAGTTCCTGGTCGAGGGTTAGCGTATCATGTCTTGAATCGGGTGCCCTCAATGGAAGCGTTCTAACCCATGTCCCTGTTGAATGTTCCAGACGACACGCACATGTTCTACGGCCTGATAACTATTTCTCCCGGGACGATTTGTCCAAGGCTGCGTGTAAAAGGTGTGATGGATTGATATATAGCTTGTGTGCTCCGGTCTAAGAGTGCATTGCCCAATCCCCAAGCATGCCTCCTTGCCTACCCATTCGCCTCCTCGGGCCAGGTCCCATGGCCCGTTCATCACGCAGAGCACCGTTCAGGACAAGATGCTTGTCGACCAGCTAGGGGATACTTGTCAGAAACAAAGCTAATCCTTACTAACTAGCAATGCGCACATCATTCAACGTATTTGTCGATTTTGTCAGTGCGGATAGGAAGGCCGTCAGCTGTACATCTTCATATTCCTAGAGAATCATCAAGCAGTGTCAGAATGGTGCGTGGTGTAGGAGCATCCAAGTTGAGACATGACACGGGCTCACAAAGGTGAAGGAGAGCTGGACTTACCGTGTCGAATTCCTCGCGAAAACCCTTGTTCTCGCTCGCAGGAAGTGATGCAATCAAAGCCGAGATTGATCGAAGAATTGTGTGATCCTTGGGAACTTTACCTGTAGTTAAGCTCATCATCCAGTATGTGGGAGCGACCAGCGACCATCACCCACCTGCGATCACGTTCGTAACGTACTGTACAAGAACCAAAATCCGTTCATGAAGCATTTTAACTGCAGCCCTCTGTGCCTGTAAATGGGATTTCACTGAACAACATTAGCATTAGCCCAGTATCGTGAGCTACGATGATCAGATACTCACAACTGGTACTCCCCCCTCCCCCCTTCGCCGTCCAGTCAACAGCGATGCGCTCTGCTTCTCCCGTCTCGACTTTGTATGCTGCCTCGATAAACACCGATCGCGTCTTCTTGTCTCTGATTTCCACCGAAGGTTCGTAAGCCTTGAAAGGAAGAGTTTGGCCGGTGATGTCAGAAGAACTGGAGACAGATGAAGAGGGCTGAAGCAGAAGGAGCAGCGGTGTAGAACAGTATCCTGTGAACTGTACGGGGTATCAAGTATCGCGGAACAGAACATAACAATTCGAACGGACCTGATCCTGAAGCGCAATATGGCGGGAAGTTGGAGTTGGTGCCACAGTGTACCACCCAATGAACTCCAACGAAGGGAATACCTGTTTATCTAGACCAACGTGTCAGGCAAAGAATGAACCAAGAACAAGTGACAAACATTGATCCCGTCTTTGCACAAGAAAACCATGATCGACCATGTCATCACGCCCATCCTCTACTGCCAACTCAAACGTGTTGACGATCTCAACTTCTCGGCCATTCTGTGTGCCGAGTAATGCACCAAGCACTATACGCGGTCTGCAGTCTGGCTACTGGACTATTAAGAAGAAATCTTACCAAATGGCAGATCCGATTTCGTCTGGAGTTTCAATCGCGTGAGGTGCTCAGAGATATTTAGAATTGGGAGGGGATGGCTGCATGTACGCTGAAAGGCTTAATACGTTGGGGGAGCATGATTTCGACGTACAGTAAAAGAGAAAGGCTGGAAGTAGTAGTCGCCGGGAGGACGACCGAAAGTTCGTCGATGTCCATTGGAGTCATGTTGGTTGTGCTTGAAAGGGGTTCACTCGGCTAATGCCAGCGGATATATAAAATCAGGACCATAAAAAGTTCCCATTAGCCGACTTGAACGACTGACCTCGTCATTACTAGTGACGCGCTCTACCAACTGAGCTAAACGGGAGTACTACATTAGCTGGCATAATAACAAGCCATACAGTTTCGTCGAACGCGAAAGGACCTGCCCTGAATTGATGCGGTCGCGTCTTCGGCGCCTGTGACCATAACCTGAGTAACTCACATCATGTCTGGCTTTGATGCTAACCGTGTTTTCACTGTCAATGTCCATGATCCATCCCCCGCCTCAACCTCGACGGATACACCTTCACAGACAGAAAAACTCCTCCTCGAATTCTTACTACAGTACAGAGTAGGCAGTGATTTCATATACAGGTTTGCTCCTTTCCCCCTCTTTCGAATCATATCTCATTGTGCGTCTGATCGTTTCATAGAGACAACCTACGTGGAAATCTTCTTTTGAAGCAGTACCAGCTAGAGATAGACCTCCGCCACCTTAGCTTGTATAACGACGAACTTGCACATGCGATCCAAGATCGGCCAGCGGATATCCTTCCCTTGGTGTGTGGCTCTTCATTGTCATTGTCATCTCTCTCTTGCTTATCTGCTGCAAAGTTTGAAAATGCAGCCACCAAAGCGGCTAGGTCGATACTTTTCCCTCTAGCAAACACGTCTGATGAGCGAGCGGAAGCTGCTCTCCAGTCCATACCCAAAATCCAAATCACCATTCAATCTGGATTAAGCATGCAACGATTTCGTGATCTCACCGCGGACACCATGAACAAGCTAGTTCGTATACCAGGCATCGTTATATCGGCCTCTGTCCTCTCTTCTAGATCCACAAAACTTCACCTCCAATGCCGTGCGTGCAAATCGACCAAGATCATATATCCTCCAGGTGGTCTTGGTGGTCTTGGTAGTGGTTCTGACAAAGGCCTTCCAAGGGTCTGTGACGCGCCCGAGTTGGAAAATCAAAAGAAAGATTGTCCGCTGGATCCTTACATCATTGTTCATTCAAAGTCCAGCTTCGTGGACCAACAAACGCTCAAGCTTCAAGAGGCACCTGATATGGTTCCAGTCGGAGAACTTCCCCGGCATATTCTCCTATCAGCCGATAGATATCTCACAGGGAGGGTCGTTCCTGGCTCACGCATCATCGCAACTGGGATCTATGCGACATTCAACTCGGCAAAAAACGTGAGTTTTTGACACTTTCCTCTCGCCCCACACGTCACTGTGGTCCCGGCTAGAAATCTGCGGGACCGGCTGCTCTCCGGCAGCCATATCTTCGCCTGATTCACATCGAGCTATCGTCTCCGTCTGCAGGTGGAGCCTCAAACCCCTTTGGAGTCCAATTCACTCCTGAAGAAGAGGAAGACTTCGCCGAGATGGCGCGAAGCGAAGCTTTCTACGAACGCTTCGCGAAAAGTGTGGCTCCGAGTATTTATGGTTGCCTAGGTTTGCTTCCCTCACGCGGACTGAACCCGTCACTCATTATATACAGATATTAAAAAAGCAATTACTTGCCTGCTGTTTGGAGGTTCAAAGAAGGTATTACCTGACGGGTTGCGATTGCGGGGAGACATCAATGTATTGCTACTTGGGGATCCCGGTACTGCCAAAAGCCAGTTACTCAAGTTTGTGGAGAAGGTATGACTCGTTGTCATGCGTCCCTGTCATCGGCCGACACTATCCACAGGTTGCTCCGATCGCTGTATATACTTCAGGCAAGGGCTCAAGTGCAGCAGGTCTGACAGCTTCGGTACAACGTGATGCAGTCTCTGTGAGCCTACGTGAGACACACATTGGATGTTGCTAATTCAACTGAATTAGCGCGAGTTTTACCTCGAAGGGGGTGCGATGGTGCTTGCTGACACTGGTGTAGTGTGCATCGATGAGTTTGACAAGATGCGCGACGAGGACCGTGTTGCCATCCATGAGGCTATGGAACAGCAGACAATATCGATAGCAAAGGCTGGTATCACTACGGTCTTGAACTCCCGGACCAGTGTCCTTGCGGCGGCGAACCCAGTATGGGGTAGGTATGATGAAGGACGAAGTCCAGGCGAGGTGAGCCTATCGTTCGTATTGATCTTGAGTATTTGAACCTTATCCTTGACCCTACAGAATATCGATTTCCAGACCACGATCTTGTCTCGGTTTGACATGATATTCATAGTTAAAGACGAACACAACGAACAGCGTGATCGGGTTCATTATTTGATCTTTTCCCTGCCGTCATTTCCCTTATGCTGCTGCGCAGATGATTGCAAAACATGTCATGAACATCCATATGAATAGACCAATCGAAAACGGCGAGGTTATTGGCGAGATCGACATCGACAAGATGAAACGATATATTGCGTACTGCAAAAGGTATGCTTCGTCTCCTACGTGAGAGTTACTGTTCTCAACGTACCTTATAGTAAATGTGCTCCTCGCCTATCCCAAGATGCGCAGGAAATGTTAAGTAGTCACTTTGTCAGCTTGCGAAAGCAAGTTCAACAGGTCGAGCGAGACAACGACGAACGAAGTTCAATACCGATTACAGTTCGGTTTGTTCGGAAATGATTGATCCTTCTGCCTTGGTCGCTAACAATTCTCTAGGCAACTAGAAGCTATTATCAGGATATCCGAGTCACTGGCTAAGATAACCCTCTCGCCTATCGTACAAAATCACCACGTTGAAGAAGCGATACGTTTGTTCAAATTCTCTACCATGGATGCGGTGTCGGCAGGTTCTGTTGATGGGATGTCTCGAGGTGAGCTTAACGAAGAGATGAACCGCATAGAGAAGGAGCTCCGGAGGCGGTTGCCGGTAGGGTGGAGTACGAGCTACCAGAGTCTCATCAGGGAATTTGTTACGCAACAAGGGTATTCGAATCATGCCCTTGAACGCACGTTATACATCTTGGAGAAGAGAGAAATCGTGAGGTTCAGCGGACAAAAGAAAGTCGTTCATAGGTGAGTTTGATGTGGTTTTAGCAGTGGTCTCTGCTCATTAGCACAGAGTCGGGGTATGATCGTTCGGTCAAAAATATGGTGTTCGTGTACTTGATCCTCGTAATTTTTTTTTGGTTTCATGGTAGCCAATGAGCATCTATTTTTTCAGCTCACTCGACCATTATTGGTATTGCCCGCCTAGCTCAATCGGATAGAGCGTCAGACTCTTAGACTAGGCGATCTGAAGGCTGCGAGTTCGACCCTCGCGGTGGGCTATATGTTTTGGAGTGTTCATGCCTGTTTTTTGTTCATTTCGTCTCGTATAAGGTTAAATGCCTCATGTTGTTGATGAGGAGTATGTCGTCCAGTTGAACGCCTTGAGTATAAGTTATAGTACTATACTATAAGCTCCCAGACAAAAACCGCAGAGCCACACAAAAAAAAATCTTAGCCCACCGCGAGGGTCGAACTCGCAGCCTTCAGATCACCGCCTTGCACGACTCGTACAATCGTAAAAGTCTGACGCTCTATCCGATTGAGCTAGGCGGGCAATGATATCACAAGCCCCGACCAAACATGATTTAGTAAATGTCACATGACAATGTTCGATATGCACGTGCTTGGGTCTGCAACGCGACGCGCGTTACTTA
Organism: Boletus rubescentipes; assembly: GCA_038092775.1. Taxonomy (NCBI): domain Eukaryota; kingdom Fungi; phylum Basidiomycota; class Agaricomycetes; order Boletales; family Boletaceae; genus Boletus; species Boletus rubescentipes. The sequence goes on from JBBPRA010000006.1 coordinate 76,782, forward strand.
CTAGTACCACTGCGACACAAGTTACGCGACGTGACTCTTGCATGCACATACCCATGGGATCGGACAATGAAACCAAGTCGATGTAAGTTGTCCCAACTCCTCGTTTCACCTCCACCATCCAACTTGTCTGCGACTACCCCAACAGATTGTCGTCCTCTGTTGAAGATAGCCGTTCTCTCCAAATCATAGAGATTTCATCTGATTCCGAGGATGATGTGTGAGCATTTGTTTCCGTACTGCAACTTCATGTCCCAACTATGTATAGGTTCTGTCGGCTCCACCCCAGGTGAGATTTTATCGGAGTACGATCGCCACCTTGAACTCTGACGAACCGACTGCAGCAAGTTGGGACCTACACGGCAAAATAAGCACCACGAATCAGGTTGTACCCGGGAGATTGATGTTATCGAGTTAACCGATAGCGACTCGAGTAACTCCTCGGGCCTTCCAGACATGCTGTCCCCTTTGGTCAAAGGGTCGAAAAGAAAGGAGTTTACAGACTCGAGGCAACGACCACCTTCTGAAAAATTCATACCTTTGTATGTCGATACAAGTGACGACGGAGCCTCTGACGAGGATTGTATCCTCGTATTGTGCGTATATGGTTGACTATTGTTTCGTTTTGCCCATTTGTCTAGGAATGATCCCCCAGGTTCCCGAAGGCCAATTCCTCGCATTCCTCCTTCCGAAGGTGCTGCCGGAATTTTTCTTCCAATGTGCCAAGGGAAATTGACTTGACCCTCGTTTGGTGGTATAGGTCAAGATGTTGCCAAGGGCAGCCCATTGCTCGAGTCTTCGAAGAAAAGCGCTGTTCCAGAGTTCTCTCGAGCGGCAAGAGGAAAGTCACCTAGTAAAAGAGCTGGACATTCAGTCATTAAGGCGAACGAGCAAGCCCGACGAGAGAAGTATGCCATCGACTTGTTTGCCAAGCTCAACAAAGATGTTTTTGGCGACCACTTGCCAAAGAATACTAGTCTGGAATGGAGCAAACGCCTCTTGACAACCGCAGGACGTGCACGCTGGCACCGGTGAGTAAACTATACCTTTCTAGTCGTGTTGATCGTTCTGGATTTTTAGCTCGCGTGAGGGTGCACATACCACGAAGATTGAACTGGCATCCAAGATCTTGGACTGCGATGGTGAGCAGGTTTCAGTGTCAGGTGTAACACATACCGATTGGATTGAATGAGTCATTTAGAACGCATTCGAAATACCCTCTCTCATGAGATGTGCCATTTAGCATGTTGGGTGATTGATAACCAGCCTCGGGAAGGACATGGTCAACTTTTTAAATTATGGTCAGTATCATCAGCTTTTTTTCGATCCACTACCGAAAAAGACGATTACCAGGGCGACTAAAGTGATGTCCAAGCATCCAGACATTCATATTTCTGTAAGAGTTCTGCGCCTAGCTCAAACACACTACTGATTATGTTAGACCCGGCATAACTATGAAATATCATACCCATATGAATGGAGTAAGCGCGGCGTCATTATCTTACTTGGTATCTCTTTGATCTCACTCAATATTAGAATGTGAAAAGTGTTCAAAGATGTAAGCACGATGGTGATGGAGGCTTATTAGAAGTGTCTGACCAGTTGCTCCTAGATATGGTAGATACTCCAAATCAATACGGCCAGACGAGTGTAGTAAGTCAAAGAATTGGCGTTCACTTGTGTAGCCATGACGTTTCACCGGGGCAGTGTGTGGCGCCTGCAAAGTGGGCAAGCTAATCCCTCTATTTGTCGAAAGAAAGCGAATGACCCCCAAGGTCAGCCGTATGGCGGTGGCCAGGTCTCGAGGTAAGACAGACTATACCATAACATTGCACTGCTGAGTGTTGTTGATCCATCATCACAGATTCTCCAAGCTCAATGGTCGGGAGTCCAACAAAGAATGGCTCCATCATGGGGCGGACTGTACCAACCTCAACAGATATTGACGAGGATATCCCGGGCCTCGTGAATGCTCTCAGGGGCATATCTATCGACGATACAACGGATTGATGGATTGATTTATTCACTAGCTGCTGGATTACGAGGATTTCAATCATCTGTTGCTTCTCATGCAGATTTATTGACCAGGAAATGTGAATGGTGGGTTTCCAGCAGCCAACAGCATTAGTGGATAGTGTGCCTGTATACCTGATGAGTCTTGCGGACGAACATCGCCAAATCAGGCAGCAACGGCGAACGATCACACCGGGGAGTGTCAAATACAAGAAAATGAATTGCATGCATGATGTAACTTAGGTAGTGAGTAGCGAAGAATGCAGCATGTGTGAAACAATAGGCGTTTCAATATCGTATAGCACATGGGAAGTCGTTCTAGAGCCTTGTCGTTTGCTCACCAATCATCCACACCTAGCCATTCTTCGTCCTTGATGTGCAACCATTTGTGGTCGATCATATCTCGTGCTTCTTTACGTTCTCGTTGATCAACCGCAAGCATAGGCCCCAGGAAGGCACAGAGGTCCGCAGCCGTAGCATTCGACAGTAAATATTTGTCCACCATCACGCGGTGCAGCGGCCATGGTTTCAAAGTTTTGATGTACCTTAGTGCACCTGAACCACAGCGTCAGAAAGCAATTCCACAGCGTGATTGAAGGATTGACCTGTGTGATCAAACAGTTCTCTACTATACCTGCCCCCCATCTTCGCCTCAAGAGGAAAATCACCCATTAACTCGATGATCTGGGCCATATGATCGTCATCCTTGGTAAACAACTCGCCCTGCCCATGTGGATCGAAAAGGAACTCGGCAGTTAATAATTCAAATACGACACATGCTACACTCCATATGTCGGCACGAGTTCCCCAGTCGCGTCGCCCGAGGATAGCTTCAGGTGCACGATATTGACGGGTCTGGATATCTTCAGTGTAATGTTGGTTTGTGGGTGTCGCGTTGCCAAGATCCGCGATCTTAATGGTGAGTGGGGTATAGCCAATGGGACTTTGGGGAGGCTGAGGAGTAGGACAAGCAGTGGAAGTGGTGGTGCTTGAGTGGCTCGGAGTAGAGGAATTTGTCCGTTGCGGGGCGGTCCGGGAGAGTAACGACGGACCAATGGGAGCGTGGGGGATGTCATTTGGGGGATGTGATTGGATGAGAGGAGAAGGTGGCGGCTCTGGTTGAGATTTCTCCTTCGAGTGTAGAGGAGGATCGGAGATCGTGATAGAAGTCATCTTGGACAACGCGGGGATATCTGCGCTCTCGACGGAAGTCGGTGGAGTACTGAGAATACTATGAGTACCACCATGCATTGAAAAAGAAGAGGTGGTTGACACAGTAGATGGACTACCGGAGGGTTTGTCAATGGAAACGATTTGGGGACATGGAGAGGCAGGGTGCTCCTGAGGTCTGTTGGTAGAGGAGGTTCCGAGCGGAGGAACGGCAGACAGGAAGTGGTTATGAAGACTCGGACTACTTGCACTAGCGCCGATGCTACCGCATCTCGACGAAGGGCTTGACAATGGTTGTGAGTCGAAAATCTCGACGTGTCGTTCGCGAGCGGGAGGTCGACGGCTAGGGATGGTCATGCCCAAGCGTGACCTTGTAGGGTGGGGCACACCGACTTGACGTGAACGAGGAGAAGGGGATACAGAAAGCTCTGCGAGGATGTGTGCCTCGATGTCCGGGATGGAAATGACTGTAAAGGAACATAAGGAGATGCAAGGGATGGAAAGGGTGAACATACGGATATTCTCTGGCTTGATGTCTGTGTGTACTAAATTACACTCATCGTGGAGGTACTGAAGACCAAGAAGGATCTGCTTGGTGATTAGCTTGACGAGGGGTTGGGGAACCCCCTTTTTCTTGTTGCGCTCAATAAGAGCCAGGAGGTTCTCTCCAAGGGGTTCGAATACAATGCATATGTGGTTTTCTGGTCCAGGGTGTGTGAAAGAGTCGAGGAAAGAGACGATGTAGGCACGACCCGGATGGGCAGGACTCGCGTCTGATACTTTGGTGAGAAGCTGTATTTCATCGCGAGCTGTGTCCGCATAGCGGGAAGCGGACTTGACGACCTTGAGGGCAGAATAGCGAAATTGGCTGAGGGGGGTGAAAAGGAGAACGAAAAGGAAAAGAATGTGGGACGCACTGGGTGTCATGAACGAGCCAGACCGTGGAGAAGTGGCCCCAACTAATGAGGAGGGGTGAGAGAGGATTGAAAGGGGGGGAAAGGAGCAATACCCGAGTTTTCTGACGACGAGATAACGCCCGTCCTTGAAGCCGTCGTTGATCTTTACGGGTAGATAGCCACCAGCGTTGTAATCTGCTGGAGACTCTTCCTCCTTCGAAACATTGTCTTGGACGGGGACGATCTTTGGGCCTGATGAAGTAAGGACGTACTGATATTTAGCGCATGGTTCCTTTGGCGCCATAAAATGCGAGGAGGGGGGAGGAGGAAGAGAAGGAAGAGAAGGAAGAGAAGGAGTAACCGAACACGGTGCCGGTCTCGGAACGGGCAGGAAGTCGGCCGGCAATCTAATGAAATCATGATATCAGCGCCAGCTTATCCACAACGTCCACGTCCACGACGCCCACCGTGTCAGAGATATGCCCATAAACTTTATCGGCTCTGTCGAGGATGAATGGCAGCTCTTCAGGTATTCGTTGTTATTCAGTGCCCACACCTTCCTCATTTTTATTTTTCAGCGATCGCCCCGATGACTACACTATCGGTTCTCCCATCGGATTCGGCGCCTCCTCTGTCGTGTATGCAGCCACGTACAGTTCCCCTCCTCCAGACCCCCCTCGTCTATATCCGTGCGCACTCAAGGTCCTTGACCTCGACTCCCTTCCCCCGCATTCTCTCCTTCTCCTTCAGCGCGAGACCCAGCTCATGTCCCTTTCAAAGCACCCAAACGTCCTGCGCGTACGTGGCAGCTGGATCGACGGCCACAAACTCTACATTGCCCTCCGTCTCATGAACAAGGGCAGTGCCGCAGACATCATGAACTACGCTTGGCCCGGTGGCATGGAGGAGGAGGTCATAAAGTGTATCCTCAAACAGGCCCTACAAGGCCTCCAGTCAGTCCACCCTCCAAGTCCCCCAGTCCCTCTAACAACCTTCTGTCCAGTTATCTCCATATAAATGATTTCATCCATCGTGATGTAAAGGCAGCCAACCTGCTCGTCGACGATGATGGCACTGTCCTAGTAGGCGACCTTGGCGTTGCTGCTCCCCTCGTAGATGATGGTGAACCGTCTGCCATCCACTCCATTGGGTTTTCCACCCCAGGCTTGAAATTCGATCTCCCACCTCGCCCAAAATATTCCGATGATGGCATCCCTCTTCCACGTCCACAGTTCGGCAAGCGCAAGTCCTTCGTTGGAACCGTGTGTCCTTGTTTACCCGCATGTCGCTTGCACCTCCACTCATCTGCTATTGAAATTTGATAGCCTTGTTGGATGGCCCCAGAGCTCATCCAGGGAAAGCGTTACGACGCCAAGGCTGATATTTGGTCATTTGGAATTACTGCCATCGAACTCACACAAGGTCGTCCGCCACTTTCTCGCGAAAGTCCTCATACCGTCCTTCTCCAAACGTACGTCCCACATTATCGTCTAACCCGCGAGCTATCCATCCATAACCTATTTCCTCTCCAGTGTCCAGGGAAGACCCCCGACTCTAGATCGGGAAGGGGGCGTACATCATTATTCCCGTGCGTTCAAGGAGATCGTCGATGCCTGTCTCGCCAAAGATCCATCGAAACGGCAAGTAATTCTCATGTTGCTGTCTACGAGATCATTCATCCCCTCTCTCTCACAGCCCAACAACAGGTGAACTTTTACAGACGCCATTTTTCAAGGCCGCGAAAAAGAAATCATATCTCGTCGGGAAGATATTGGATGGGCTTCCCCCATTGACCATGCGCCAAGAACGGCTTCGCCGTCCGGACAGCCCGAAGACTCAACATACCGCTGATTCGTGGGACTTTGGTTCGACTACCACAAGTCCCAAAACACTTGGGCCCACTTTCAACAGCCCGAAGATCTTACAGAAGACCAAAAGTATCACCTCCGAACGCAATCACGAAGACCGGCCAGAAACCCGTTGTCGCTCGCCGGATGACAAAAGTGAAGAGACCCCGCTACAAACCACCATGAAACCTAGCGTAGCGGCCCCATCATCAAGGTCAGAAGCTTTGTCCCCGCCTCATCCAATCCCAATGGCTCGCCGTGATGGCAGCTTTGCACACCGGGATTCCCAATCATCCTCGTACTCTTTGGCAGCGACGCCACCCAATTTAAGTTACCCATCCACGTCTCCAAGCCTCTGGAACAAGCTTACGCGGAGATCTTCTCGAAATATGCTAGTTGACGAGGAATCCCCCAAGGGCAATAGTATCTCGCGTTTTCTGGGTAGACGTGGCTCCTCCTCGTTGGCCCAGCGTCCAAACATTCTTCCTGTATAGTCCTCAGGATTTCAGTCCACCTCACAACTGCACTTGCCTGGATCTATTTTGCGTTCTAGCGAGGATTCTGTCGACAGCTGCTATCTGAGACAGAACATCTTAGTATCTACAGTATGTAATTGAATAATTCCTTAAGATTATGCCCTACACACATGGCAGAGGTCATGGTTCACACGACGACTCTAATTGTATGTATCGGTGAATTACATGGATAGTAATGATATCTTGGCAGTCGACTACTACCCGATGACGACCTTGCCGTCAGCATCGTTGAATTCATAGGGAGGAATCTCTAGATTTAGCTGCAAGAGACAAGTTTCAATCATCGAGGTTGATGTAAAAAATAGGTTTTCTCACCGGTGCTGGGCCCTTGCGTGCGCGACCGGCTATTGAAAGTATGTTAGCACAAGGTGGCGTTGGAATACATGAAACTTACAAATATCATAATGCGAACCGTGGCAAGGACAGAACCAGCCTCCGAAATCGCCTGCCTCGCCAATTGGGACACAGCCCAGATGGGTGCAAACACCGAGCATAACCAGCCACTCGGGTCTCTTCGTCCGGCTCTCGTCGCTCTCCGGGTCCCTGAACGTCTTCCAGTTGGTGCTCCTAGCCTCTTTGATTTCGTCCAGGGTGCGGTGACGAATAAAGACAGGCTTTCCGCGCCACTTGATGATTACGTTTTTGCCCTCGGGGATGCTGGCGAGCTCGACCTCAGTCTTGGCAAGGGCAAGAACGTCGGCGGAGGCGGCCATCGTCTCAAGGAAGCCGGTGATGGTAGACTTTGCGACGGAGGCAGAGAGGACGCCAAGAGAGCCAACCATAAAGTACGACATGGCACGGTTGGCTTCATCGGACTTTGGGCGGTAGGGAGAGAAATCGGGGACCTCGGGAGCGTCTTTTGCAATAGCAGAGGTGTGAAGAAGGCGAGGCTGGTAGAATGACGGTGCTTTTTTTTTGGTGAGTCGGGATTGCGTGGGTAGTTGGGGGCGTACTTACAAACGTAGGTCTTGGAGACGAGGCCCAGAGAGGTCGTTTTTATGCCTCCGGTGAAGCTCCTCGGCGCGTCCGAGCGGGGAGCAACGCCATGACCGTGTTCGGCGGGGGCACGAGCGGCGAGGTTGAGGCGGGGGGCGGTTGGACGGCCTGTGGGGAGTGCACGGACGGTGGGGGAGATGTTGATTGATTTTCTAACCGCGGCCATTGCAAGTAGTCAGATGCAGCCAACTTTTTGCGAAGGAGGATTTGACGACCCGCATATTCCCGAAGACAAACAGTACAGCCACAAGTCACTACCATTCGTCTATCCCTGGCACCCTGTAACCAAACCAACCATCTCCCCAGCTTTCCCGCATGAACAAGAACACAATCCACATCATCCACTTCCTAATCAAATATGTCAATACACTCTGATCCTTCTTCTGATTGCCACGTCGGTTCGCCTCATCCACTATCGCGTTCACCCTAGGCTGCCGATCCGTCTGGAATCTAGCCAGCATGGATGTCCAGTCAATCTCGTTCGTCCCCGAGGCAACACTTTCCATCTGCCTTCGCAAAAGGTAGGCAAGATAACCGGCATCCTCGAGCGCTTGAGATGCCCCTTGTCCAGAGTGCGGTGGCATGGCTATAACCAAAGTTGGCTGTCAACGTGACTTTCTAACCAAGCCCCACGTACCATGAGCAGCGTCGCCGATCAGCACCGTCCGTCGACTATACCAGTGTTCCAGCTTCCGAACTTCGAATACTGGCCACACAAATAGCTGATCATCCGACGCCTCTGCCGCAGCAATCAGCTGCGGCACTGGGAATGCCCAGTCCGAGTATCGTTCCCGCATCTGTGAAAATTGACGTGAGCGTGGGACGCATAGAAAGACATTTCTTCACCTCCTCCAAGGCCTCCTTCTTGGGAACTTTCCACTCCTCCCGCGTTCGATTTGGTGCCTCGTGCGACGTCCACCTGGAGTTGGCATAAGTATCGAATGGGCGCACCGCATCTTCGCACCTGTCACTTACCACCCCACCTTCTTTCTTTCCTTGTCGAAAATCGCCATACCGACAAACCCTCGACGTCCGTGAATCATGACACACGGCTGATCTGGGCCAAGAAAGTCCAATAAGCCAGGCACCCTATCTATGTTGATCAGAGTGCCTATGCCGACTAAACCGCTGTATTCTGGCTTAGGTACAGCGAGCCCCAGACAATTATACATGCTTCAAAAAACAGTCAGATGCCGATCATGCCGAAGCAGGGACTCGAGGTCACCTTGGTCGCACCGTACTCCAAATACCATCTGCTCCAATCAACAGGTCGACCTTCTTTTCTTGCGCCAGTCCAGCCTGGATCCAACGCACGAGAACGCCGTCGCTGGATTCTTCAATGGACTGTACTTGAGCGCTCCACCTGATATCGACTCGTTTTTTCTCTACTTCATCCAGCAGGACATCATGAAGGTCCGAGCGCATGACCATAGTGGAAGCAATCCCGTAACGTTCCTTCGAACCTTGTGGCACCTTGCCGATATGCCCACCGGCGGAATCATTGATGGTTATCCAGGGCACCTGCACACCGCTATCCCGCTGGAGAAGTGTGTGCGCCAAACCGAGTCCGCTCAAGATGTGCATTCCATTTGGAGCCAGCATCAAAATCCCGCCTTCAGCGAACGTAGGTCGACCTGGCCGGCTCTCGAGGATGATGATATTTGCGTCCAGGCGTGATAGAAACAGAGCAATCGCCGCCTAGTCATACCGATAGTTAGTCTCGAGTTGCGTGACACTACACTAAAGTTGGAAGAGGGACTTACGCCCGCTATTCCTCCCCCAGCGACGATGATCTCGGGTTTGTGAGCACACATCAGATGAATGACAATGGGGATATTGTGATATAGTCACTAGTGCACTGCAACTGACGTTTATATCTGACTCGACTCCTCGCTTCCAGCTTTTCTGCCGCTTGCACGCGTCGACTGGGAAGCTGCGCTGCCTGCGCATGCTGCCGGTGGGTGACGTTGCAAGATCGGCGCCGAACACGTTCTCAGGAGACTGGCCCTGTAAACCATACTTGCAAATATTCAGGTACTCGTCCCAAAAATTCGTACAGAACTACGTACAAAGGAAGTGTCAAAAGAAGAATTAAAAAACCTGGAAACAAGGCGATGGAGTTGCCGGCCAAATACTGGGGAGTTGCAAAAGTTCCCATGCGCCTGTAGGAGACTTTATACCTGTTTCTCACTTTCGAAGTAGAAATTTTATATCCACAGTAATCATGTAATCGTGCTCTATTAGTTCTTGCAATCGCAATCTATCTAACTTCCTAAATTCAGGTTTCATTCGTGTTGTTGCGTGAGACATCATTTCGCAGCTCCCTATCCACGGTTTACTTGTAAATGCTTCTCCAAGCATGAAAAGACGCGTTGCTTGGGGTACTTTGGCGCCACCGCAAAGCCTTGCTGTTTCGCCCATCTCCTGACAACGCTAGGATCTGTGGTGCGCTGAGACGGCGGTCTACAACGAGTGCAACACGACGTACAATCTGTGATTATGCCATCTACGCCAAATCGAAGCAACTCGTCAACTCTATCGAGGCCATTCATCTGTCAAGGATACCAAGTCAGCTGGCACAGCAATACAAGTTTGGTGTTCAGAAATTGACCGTCCAAGGTTTGACACTCAGACCGAGAGCATGAGCTTCCCGGACCATGACTCGTGTCGTGAAATCACGATCGTCTTCAAACATAACAAACGAAGGGATGAAGCATGTCCCACACGGGGAGAGGATATCCGCATTGATAGCTCGCGCAGCTTGAGCCATCTTTTGACCAAGAGATGGACCGGGGAAACTGTCAAGGCGTAAACCGCCAAGCCAAAGACTGGTCTCGTCGTCCGGCGTGAAAGCCGTCTCCCTGTTTCAAGTCAGCGCAGCAGGCAGAAGCAAACATCAGACGTGCTTACTCGTCGATCAATGCTGATGTCGGGATATGAGGGTCAAGTTCCTGTTGAATTCCGTTGTTCAAGGCGTTTTATGAACTCAAAAACGCCATTACCTTCATTGCGATTAGAGTTCTCCAATCGAAACTTTGGTACTGGAACCAAGAATCAGGGGGCGCTTCACCTTTCGATGATGATCCAGCTTACTGTAATCGATCTATAATAAGGGCTAGCAGAGAAGACCGCATGCTGTCTCTGTGCGAAGTCTTCAACTCTCGCAGTGCGATTAGGATGCTCAGGGTTGATCTTTGATTCTATGTTCCATAATATTCGATGCGAGGGATCCGCGCATTCAACAAAGTCGAAAACTTCCTGGAGTGTTGGTATGCGAGCTCCGGGGTAAAGAAGTTGTTGAGCTTTTGACCGAGGTTATTACCTGAGATCCGGGGGGAAGCGGAGGACGCGTACGGAAGTCAGGCTGTCGCTTTGACCCGCAGTCAAGGGTCTTGATTTGGGCCAACGTCAAATTTGCAATAAATTTACCAACATATGGGTACGCAGGGTCACCCGGGAACTTACAAATATCGATGAGAAAAAAAAATACAAAACATCTTGCAACTCACGACAGGATGAGTATCAATACATTTCTCTGCCATTATGTGGTTGTCATGCCATACGACAACCTCCCCATCCTAGATGATTGAGCTCCCAGAAACATGGGCGTGAAAAGAGTACTGACCGACGTGATGCCATTATCCAACTCTAGAGTCGTTGCTCCGTCAACAAGCCCCCTACACCCTCAGACTTCAGACTTGATTTATGTAGATATTACAAAGGCCCACATACCATGCGAAGCTTGGTAAAGTACTTTCGACCGTATTACCCCTACCGCCTCGATGGGCCTGTGGAAGGTATCTTATGAAACAGATGATCGGCGAGAAAAAAAATGCACACCTGTACATCGTAAGGCCTGTTGTTTGATGCGAATGCCTCTTGCGCAGGCGAAGCTAGCACAAGAAGCACTTGTAGAAATGCAAATGTTAGGAGTGCGAATGCAAGCATGGGAGGTCCAAGTCAGGACTGGAGTGCCGGCAGCTGCCAGTGTAGACACTACCCATAGAAGAAATACAGGTACTGAGAAAAACGATCTCATTGGGCTGTAGGGTTCGACCACTGTCCAAACGAACGTTCTTCGCTAGGTCAGAAGTATATGTCGTCATGTATGAGCTAAGTTACTCGATTTGGCTGCAAACGTTCGATTGCGCCCGTTGAACGCGCAAGACAATGCATTCGATCTTGCCGGAGCTAGCAACCATCAGATGTGGCATCGAGCACAGAGTTGCTAGGCCTGCTTGGATCCGTTATCTATCCTACACATTCGGGAGGGCATGGCACATCTAGCTAGTTTGATGATGGACCGGGGGAAACTGACCAGACAGAATCATGTAGGTAATTTTATGTCAAGGTCTCAACATATCATGGTTTGCGGACCTGTGGTACATCCATTGATATGGGCCTATGGAATGGAACCGACTGGATAACCTCAGCGACGATTCTGATCCTTTGACAAGCTAGAGATGTCTGCGTCGACATTTTCCAGGCCGAGGTTCTTGAAGTCATCGCGTTCCATGAGTCCCCTACAATATGACACGAATTGCGTGAATGGGCAGGGGGAAAGACAGAGTACTCACTTGGACATTCGGCACTCGAGATATTGTTTGCTGAATGACCTACAAGGCGTGGACGTACTGGAGTTTTTCTTGAGGCAGGCCATGTACTGCATCATTTTGTCTCTGCATTCGCCTGGGACGGGCTGAGTAAGAGCCAAATGAATGAAAACGGATTCTACCATCGTGGTCAAGGGGAAACGAGCCACGATCAGGAGGAGTGGCCTGGAAACCGACGTTGATGGAGGGCGGACGTCCAAATGACATTTTGGAAACGTGGGAATTGTTGACTATAAGTACAAACGTTTAATCTCTTGTAAGTAAAGTGTGCACAAATCGGGTGAATATTCCCAAGTTCATAAAGTCAACTACTCTCTTTCTTTTCCCTTTCCCTTGCGTTTCACTGTCGACGCAAGTTCTGACTCGGCGTATGTACTATGCTCTGCTTCGTCTTCATCATGTCGATTGCCGGGTGTTGGCGCTTGCGATCCAAGGCTCAAAGCAGCAAGATTTCTGCCTTTGAGGAGGACGATCTCCTTTAGCCATGCGTTTTCTCGTCGGAGCTCATTTGCCTCCCGGTCGAGTTCTTCCGCCCTTCCGGTCAAGTCTGAAACAGTACGTTCGAGGTTGAGCGTCTTTAGCTTCTTCTTGACCCTGAATCGCGCTATGGGTTCCCTGTCTAGTCAAAAGGACGATCTGCCACGAGTGATAGATCCTCACCTGAGGCAGCCGTGTTCCTGCGCCGCTTGTCATCAGCAATGGATACCGCATCGTCCGTTCCCTCTGGGTCTTGTGCATTGTGCATGGTCGTGGGGGACGCTGCAGGGGAAGGGGTAAGCTGCGAAGAGCTAGTGCTTTGTGGTACGGCGCGGGGAGGAATTGATATTGGGTACAACGACGAAGGACCCGCTATGGGGGCAGTTGAAACTGGGGGAGGAGTGTCGAGCGGCCAAGGGTGATTGTAGTTTGGGATGTGAGGGTATCCCGAACCCTGGAGGGAGAGGAGGGCATGGATGAGGTAAGTGTAAGTTTCTGGAGGGAGTTGGGGCGCAGTGGGGTTCGCCTGGAAATGCGGGGGAGGGATCTGGGAACGCTGCAAGGATGTGAGCCGTGTCAGGGGGTGCTGGGGAGAGAGAGGCGTACATCATTTGTTGGGGGTGGCATGGTGGTGCCAAAGATGGCCAAGAGGTCGTCCGGGTCGAGTTCCCAGTCGCTGGAGGACATGGCCCACGAGAGAACATTTCCGATATTCGCTGCCAGATGCACCGCGTTGTTTCGCAATCCATACTCATGATGACGGAAACGATTATGTAATTCGCACCACTTGATCTCCTCCGTCGACCATGGCAAGTCCATTCACCATCGTAATCGACGACATAGAATCGACTAATCACCCGCAACAGTTAATCAGAATAAGGTCCAAGGACGGAAACTTTCGTTTCCAAGTTTCACCATCAGATGACATCCATCTCCTCGTCGACAAGGCACTGTCATCCCTCGTCCTTGCCTGCTCCAGTTAACATCCGCTCCAGATCATCCAGACTGCCACCAAGAACGTGGACCCCGCTTCGATTACAATCTCGAACCAACCACGAGGAAACGAGACCCTCGCCACACGTCTCACTGGCAGAGATTTACAGTCACTTGGACTAAAGTGCGTCTGACCGCATCGCCCTTCCCCCTCTCCTTACGATCGCTTCAGACATGGCGATCTCATCTTTGTCAACTATCACGATCTACCCTCCACCACCCATCCAGATCCCTTGTCCCCCGCCACAAACGCACACCCTTCAAAGCAGAACAACTTGTGGGAAAACGTGCAAGAGGATCTCGTCGACTCTCATTGGCGATCAAGGGACGGCAAAATTCCCCGTGACCGTGATTCGCGCTTTTGCAAACACGCGTCCAATGGCATGTGTGACTACTGCATGCCCTTGGAACCCTATGACGCCGCCTACCAGGCTGAGCACAGCATAAAGCATTTGTCGTACCATGCTTATCTCCGAAAGCTCTCTCCAAAGTCAGCCTCCGCTGCTGCTCAAGCCCTCCCTCCACTTTCCCCCACTTCTTACAAAGTCAAGGTTCCCTGTCCGTCAGGTAATCACCCATCATGGCCATCAGGAATATGCACAGCTTGTCAGCCCTCCGCGATCACTCTACAGTCTCAGTCATTCCGAATGGTAGACCACTTGGAATTTGCAACACAATTCATCGTGGAACGCTTTTTACAGGCATGGAGAGCAACCGGCCTCCAGCGCTTTGGCTGGCTCATAGGACGTTATGAACCTTACAATGAGGTGCCCATGGGCATTAAAGCCGTAGTAGAGGCAATTTATGAACCCCCTCAAGAGGGCGAGCTTGATGGCCTGACTTTGGGCATTCCATGGGAAGACGAACAACGCATTAGGGAACTAGCTAAGTCAGCGTCAACTCCCCTATCAATCGTCGGGTATATTTTCACAGATCTTGACCCAACTCGAGACGACCGAACCAAAAATGTCTACAAGCGACACGCGCAATCGTATTTCGTTTCTTCGCTGGAAGCTCTCTTTTCTGCCACAGTTCAAAACGCCAATCCCACCCCATCTCGATCGTCCTCGAGTGGTGTCTTTGGCTCCCGTATGGTCACCGCCATTCTTACCGCGACAGTAGATGGTCAAGTTGACATCTCCGCCTACCAAGTCTCAGAGCAAGCCTGTGCCATGGTCGCGGCGGATATGGTCGAAGCCAGCGTGGAACCCGGCATCGTCCGAGTCAAGGAGGAAGACCGTAGCCAGGATTCGGCACGTTACGTCCCCGACGTATTCTATCGATATAAGAATGAGTATGGTCTCGAGGTTAAGAAGAGCGCAAAGCCCTGTTTTCCAGTGGAGTATCTTCTCGTCAACGTAGGCATGACTTTACATGTTACTATCCTAGGAATCATGAATTGTTCAACAGGTCACCCATGGCTTCCCCCAAACACCTAATCCAATGTTCCAATCGACAGAGTTTGCCATTGAAAATCGCCCCGGATTCGAAGACCAGCGGGTTGAGAGTATTCTCAGTTCGCTGAACCGCCTGGGAACCCCATCGTCCCCCGAGGACACACGCAACAGGGCTAAACGTCTCGAGGTCGTGAAATGGCTCAGCGATTGGCATTTAATTGCATTCCTTGAAACTACTCAGCTACTGTCACCGGTATTGTATTTTATTGCTCTGACTCGCACCATCAGTTAACCCCAACTTGTTCAGGACGACACAAAAATCCTCATACGGACGGCCACCTCCCCCCAATTGTTGGAAGATCCTTCCGTACTAGACGCCCTCATGAGGACAGACGGATGGCAGACCCTCACAACCTTTGCCCGTGAAAGTGCTCGTGAGTTCTTCCTGTGTAATATGATTTCATCTTTGGTTACTGTGGTATGCCCAACAGCTGCTCGACCGACATCGTCAGCTCCAACAGACTTGGGACACAAGCATGATGAAATTCCTCAAGATATCTTCGATCAGATTGCCGCAGAAGAGGCTACTCAGAGTCAGGGTAGTAATTCTCGAGTCAGGATCTGCCCTCATTGCACGTTTGAAAATTACCATGGAGGACATGACTGCGAAGTTTGCGGATTGCCTTTAGGCTAAAACCGCCCGTGTATTCTTTTTTGATACTACAAGATGGATAGATTGCAATTGGCTGCCAACTTGAGATGAAAGGTAGACAAAGATAGAAGAGAACGCGTATCATCATCGTTGCACAGAACTCCTCGTCGCTCGAATGTACTTATCAAAGTAACGTGACTAGTGTATAAATTCGAACACAATGTCCCGAATGACTTAATGAACCAAGGAAGAAAAATTGGTGACCATTATGACGGTCCAAAGTCTGGAGGGATAAATCAAAGTGATGCTTAGGCAAAGATCCACCATCCAGCGAATAAAAGGCCACACAGGACACCAACAGCCCGAAGAACGATGACAACGACGAGTGCCTTGCGCACCGCAGCGTAAAAGTTATTCAGAGTGGTTCCAGACCAGTTGAGCCTGTCGAAGTAGTCAGTACTTGCAAAACAGCGGAAAAGAATATGCTTGCCGTCGGTCATTTGACCCGCCCTCGCGAATACTCGCCTGCCAACCGCGTACGACTTCACGGTAGCGCTTGCCAAATACCCTGCTCGCTGTGATGAACAAGGTGGTAGACGAGACCACATGACACGTACCAGATCCAAAAATTGACGTCCGGATATGAAAACCGGGGAAACACGCTAGCAAGGCTAGGAGCAACAGTGTCGACGCGCATACCTTCCCCGCCGACAGGTCGGAAGGGTAATTGCAGGTTAGGGGGGTGCTGTCCAGCGGTCTGTTGTGCGTGCAGTGGTTCGGGTACCATGTTCGCCATGAGGTCCAATGTCATGCCAAGGGAGAGACCCCACAACTTGAGCTGACGAGGACTGTACGGTTTCCTTTTCTTTTCTGGCACCCCCTTGTCAGATACAATCCCCTTTTCGAGCACATCCTGAGTCAACACGGGGTACGAAGCACTGGCTGGAAGGGGCAGGGAGGGGCGTGGATCGGAATCCTCTATGTTAAGGAGGATAGCGGGGAACTGCATGCTCCCGATGAGGACGCGGACTAGAAGTTTTAAGATGGCGGCATGACGTGGGGTAAGCCTAGAAGCGGCATCTACTGTCACACATGACCACTTTCCTCTTGAATCGACAAGTCCCATCGATTCAGGTAAGATGGTGCTGACAAGTGTTTCGAGAGGCGTCCAATGGATACTGGTGCCCTCGGCGGGTTCCGTTGACAGCGGGCGGGGGGTGAGCTGTAAGAAAACAAAGGGAGAAAGTATCATGAGCAATCGTTTTCCCAAAGAAGTGGTGATTTCCCGGTCATCGAGCTGTCCAATACATGTAAAGTCGCGTTCGGCAAGATCCAAACCGATTTCCTCCCATGTTTGCCGCATAGCTGGGTACCGGGTGCTCAGACGACGAGGATCTGATTGATAGAACATGGGCGAACGGACCTGTGTAGAGACCCCCTTCGTCCCCTTCCTCCATTCTTCCCCCAGGAAAGGCAAGGTGTGCTTCGACCCTGCTAGTATGATGTGTGCAGCCCTCGCCTGACAAGCTGGTCTTTAACTCGTGCGAGGAAGAAGCGTCGTCTCTCTGCAAGAAAAGAATTTCAGGGCGAGCGGCAGGGTCCTTGACCCAGTCGAGCTCAAAAAATTGACCGAGTGTCGGGATGGGAGCATCTGCGGGAAGCGGGGGGGTAGTTGGAGAGGGAACGATGCGAATGACGATGGCCACGGCGGCGCGACGCGGTTCTGGGAAGAGGTAAAGCCAAGCGGGCGGCGGGCAGTGGGGATAAACTCACGAGTTGCTGGGGATGCAATGACGCGGGGGGGAGTCGTGCGAATGCGATGAAGCGCACGCGACAAGAGGCGTACTATCTTGTCTTTGTTTTCTGGGGGAGAGAATGAGAATGAGAGAGAGAGAGAGAGAGAGAAGGACAAGGACGAGACTGACCTTGCGACATTTCGGTACTCGACGCCGTCGCTTTTTGTGCTTCGCTGTTGTTCGCGACCGCTGAGTGTGGACCTTGGCCACCCCTGTGAGGACTCCCGCCACCCATTTCAGTCTGCCTCAAAATACGACTGATTCCACTCTCCGGACACGCACGGATTGGCGTTAGAGCGCCGTTAGACAATGTGCTTACTCATTTCCGTACCACAGTGGGTAATCGTGAATGGATGCATCACACCGGTTGGCGGGTGGGACGACGAGCTTACTGAGTAAGACAACGTCAGCTTGGAGATAAAATCATCGATAGTGCAAGTAGATGATGGAAACCGCCCAAAGGTGGGAAAACCTGCCGCCTAAACGAGGCCTAGTCTCCGACCGTAAAGGGGACTCTCCACTTGGGTACTTGGCCCACCTTGACTCTTCTGACTCTTCCATCTCCACCGCTTTCCTTCACACGTCCCTTGTATAAAGCACGCCGTCTATCACACATTCGCCCATTCAGCGGCATCACACTCTACATCTCCTCGACCTCTGTCTCACTCCCCCGTCTGTATCTCCATCCGACATGGGAATGAAATACCGCCGCTATCTCGCCGGGGAACGCATCTACGGCTGTTCCAAGTGCAAGACTCATCTTGCCACCATTCACTCGATGATATCTCGGGTGCGTGTTCTCGAGCGTTCCCCGTTCTTGCCACTAACAGTCCTCAAAGGCGTTCAATGGCCAGCACGGGCGCGCCTATCTCTTTGATGGGGTGTAAGTGCTCTACCACTGTTTGCCTCCAACAGCTCAGACCGTGGGGTAGCGTCAATGTTGTCGAGGGCGAACCCAACGACCGCCAGATGACGACAGGTAATCACACTGTTCGGGACATTTACTGCGTCAAGTGCGCCACCATCCTAGGATGGAAATACGTGTGTATCTTCCTGTCGTCATCACAATCATTCTTATCCGAGTGCGGACACAGGATCGAGCATATGAAGCTTCCCAGAAATACAAAGAGGGAAAATATATTCTAGAGCGCAATCTCCTCGTCGACGTTCAATAAGCGCTGCTTTTGCTCGCAGCCACCGTGGAGCACACCTCAGTTCACATGGCGTATCAGCGCCACGTCACTGGGCAAATATCGATGACGGTCTCACTGCCAGAGTGGACCTCGACAACCCATCATCCGCCCTTGTTCAAATTCTCACTTCGATCTCATCTCCATCCACAATGCATTTATGACGGTTAATCTGTCATCCTAATCCTAATTGGGTATACATGTCGAATCGGCTCCCTCACCTTATGGGGCGCGATCGCGGCTTTGTGCAAGGTTGGGCTTCGCTTGCTGCGAAACAAGGGTTTTGCGGCCCGACACCGACGGTTACCCGAAGTGTACCATTCCATCAACGATATCTTTTACAAGCCTCGACAAGAGACTAATTTAGTTGGAATTTGACAATGCATTCTTTTCCTTTCGCACTGCCTTTTTCTTCTCTTCCTAATTGTTGGTTTGGATTGCAACTAACACGTTTTTCCCGAGAGCAGATAGTTGCTCAGTATATATCATTTATCGTTGGCGCATCATTATTTTAATCGGGAAGGAGGATGCCACTGTATATTGCTACGGAAGCTGTATCATGCTGTACACTTGTGACTTTTGTAACCTGAATACATCAGACACCTGCATCGCCACGGGAATGTTGTTTGCGAGTGTTTTGTCTTTGCACTGCCGAACCCCAAAGTATGTAAACCGCTGCTGGGCTTCTTTCAACTCCCCCCAGTGGATTTGCAGCTCACATATATAAATTTACCAAACGACTGCCAGTCTGGGACTAGGCGTCATCACGGTCCTTGTCCTCGTCGCTATTCCATCCTAATGGGTCAGCACTTTCTCCCTCTCCCCCTTGCCTTTGCTCACTCTCCCCTTCTCTTTCAGCAACTCTAACAATGCGTTCCCAGCTCGGAGCTGCTTCCCAATACGTCCCCTCCCCGCTCGCTCCTCCCTCCATTACTACTCCCCAAAGACCATTGCCACGTCGCAACGTCCACTTTCCGACATCTCGCCCCATTCGACCCTTTGCCTCCATATCACAAAACACCACCCTCTCGTCAACAAAGCCCGTCAAACTCATTGAGCCTCCGCAAAATTTCAAGACGACCTTCATCCTCGACTTGACCCAGGGAGAGCTCAGCCGACAAGATTGACTTGTCTCTTTCGTCATAAGATCCTGCCCTCATGGGGTGCACTCGTGTGTCCACGGACCCGTCCTGCACTGTCTCCGTATTATGATGGTTCTTATTCGATGTTTATTATACGTTACTCCCATTGTTTCATCACCCTACAGGTACATATGTCTCAATACTGCCATTCAGACCCATCCTCCGTTCCAATCTTGTACCTGTTCCATGCGAGTACTATTAATAGAGATGTTTGTCGGGCTTGCGGAAACTGCTGTATGGTTTGAGCTTTCGGCGCCGACAAGGGAGCCATCTCACGCGAGCATGAACACTTGCCCGTAGATTCTAATCATTAGACCGCCTTTGCCTGTGTTCCAGCCTACTGCCTATACCTTCCCAAATGTGGCTTGCGTAGACAATAAAGATCACACGTTTGTAGCATTCCAATACAGGGCGCTGTCTAGTCTCGCCACCAGACGTTTTTGGTCTACGCCTCATACGGCGTCGGAATATTCGGACGCGGCCGCTTCAGCGGTGTCAAAGACAAATGTCCAAAAACGGATGGTCGCGAGACTAGGCGCTGTCAGCATCACCCCTGACATTGGTCCTAAAAGCTTCCTCAAGTTCCTGTTGCAGTCCAGATACAGTAGAGACCAGGAGTACGTTCAATACAGAAACTGTTCATGCCATGAGCAACTCTTCGGTGTGTCATTGTGGTAGTAAAGGCTGTCTCACTGTTAGATCCAGCGAATTTTGAATTTAGCTTTCGTGGTCTTCCCGAATTGACCGGTGTGCATTATACATGGTCCTCCGTAGCCTTGAAGTTGTTCGTCGCACCGTATGAATGCTGGTTCCAGTACCGAGAAATTTCACTAGGCTTGATATGCCCCGACATGGCCACAATTTGTTGGGCCTTTCGCGGCGCAGGGAGCGTGTTGACGATCTCTGCGTACTATTCGTACTGGAAGTTCAATCCCCTTCAAGGCACAATAATATGTAAACCACAATCTAAGTGGAACATGGTTTGAGTCCGTCTCAAGCTCACGGGTGAGGATGCTGCTACTGTGCATGCTTACGCACAGCACTTCCCCGTAGCAGCTTCGTGACCAGTTAAACCACATGTGCGCGTAGTTCCTATAGATCGGCGGAATATGGGTGTAATTCTCTCCCACTCGGGCAAGCAGCGAACCCGCTGTTCCGAAGATATGATATGCGCACGCTATCTCGATCCTAGTGATAGTGTGATCTCTGCTTAACCAACTTCTGAATCGATCTGATCTGATGGCACACACATGTTGGTGTCGCAACTCTGGCTAGCAGTTTTCCCGTCATCACAGTTTCGTTTTTTTCGTTGCGTTGCGCATCTACAAGCTTCGCCCCCCAAAAAATATTCACGTGTTGTCCCACGTCAGCATCGGGAACTGCGACTTGACAGTCTGATTTACGACAGTCAACAATTTATTGTGAGATACCTTAAACACATACATACCTGTTCTCAAATTATCATGAATCATCAGGAAGGGTCGAGCGTTATACTCCGCGCGGATCAGCTTCATGCATAATAACAAGAGGGTCAGGTTCGCAGCCGAATATGTGTCTGCGTCGGACCCGGAAAGGATACATGCATCCTGCGCTTGCTCAGACCGTGTTATCCACTTTCTCGCCGAGGCGTTGAGTCGGATGTCTACTACATCCGTGTTTAGAGAACGGCAAGAACCCTTGGAGGTGTTCCACACGACATGGGATGATGTCGATACAAATCATCGTGGTGGGCAACAGAACCGATGCAATTGCGCCAAATAAAGGTGCGTTTTGAACCTTTCGCGATCTCAGTTCCAATAAGCAACCGAAAACGAGGCAAAGGCGTGTTATGAACTTAACTTTACGAAAAGTTGCTGGATGTGTCAGATGCTAGAGAAAGCTCGCAGTAATCACTTCGTTTTCTCACTCGCCTTCCTTCTACCATTCTCCTGGGTATGACGAAGCGCGTAGCCGGACTCGGATGGTTTTTCCTGCATTCTGCAGGCCCCTGGATGAATAGCTGTAGATCCGACGTTATAATTCCCGCTTTTGTTCCGGCGGCAATAAGCTCTGTGGGTCGAGAAAACGATGGCTGGAACAAAAATCGGGCGTATTTTGCATTCCCCTGAACCAGGTGGAAAGTCAAGAAAAATTCCTACGCCAAATGAATACTCGTCGCAATGGAGCGTCAAAATGAATACACTTGACATTGCATCCTATTTTACGTACGGGTGAGCATATGCCACTTTTCATATTTCAAGGTACTGTAGCTAGTGAGCAGCCTCCAAGAATCCAGCCCCTATTTGGTGAGAAGAGGAGGACTGCGACTACGGAGCGGATGGCAGTGCGCCAGGGACAACCAAGCGGAGGACTGTCCGCGGAGCTAGACCAAAGCAGCAAATGTGAGTGAGCTGGGCGGGATCAAGGCGTCTGTCTGTTCTTTGGCGATGCAGGGCGGCGATTGCCGAGTGTTTCCAAATATGGTATGAATTGGGACCAAAAGAGAGGATTGTGGGTGAATCCATCCCATCAGCAAACGTGTGGACCGCTGCAGAATAGAAATACGACGCTTCCAAGGAGCATCAAGACTTTCATCAGCGCCGTCTTCTTTCTCTCCTCCTCCTCACTGCTCTTTCCTGCTCTGTACTGGGCCGTTCTTCGTGCCTTCATTTTTACGACTTTGCACGATTTTGCACGACATATTCTTTCCTCCCCTTTCTTTTCTCCTCCGGGATCCCCATCCTTTCTATTTCACCGCCCTTGACAAATACAAGGTTCGCATCTCTACCCCAATCTCTCAATGCCACTCACCTCCTCCCACAGACTTTGGTCATCCCACACTCCATTTTCTCAATCTTGCTCATCTTCTTTCCCCTGCCAAGATCCTATCCCGTCGACGAGCTATGGACAGTTGGCGAGTAGCTGTCTTGGGTGACGGTGGTGTCGGTAAAACCGCATTGGCCGTCCAAGTAAGTCGTTCTCCCGCGTCATTACACTCTCGCTGATCGCACTCTAGTTTACTCTAAATTGCTTCGTCGGTAAGTCGACACATCCGATATCATGCTGAACGCATCACCTCACTTTTTTTAATGACAGAGGTACAATTCCCATCTACTCGTTTACTGTCCTCTTTTGATTCCTTCCTCTTAGACGTATGACCCAACGATAGAGGACGCTTACAGGAAACAGCTCATCGTAGACAATAAGATGTGCTTCGTAGAGGTCATTGACACCGCTGGTCAAGGTACGCCATTCCTTTGCGGCTGAAACACAATCTCATCAGTTTGTTAGAGGAGTATGCCACCCTTAGAGACCAATGGGTACGGTTAGTATCCAACGTTACTCTTTCCTGACCATTACTCAAGTCTCAGTAGCGAGGGTCAAGGATTTATACTTGTGTACTCGATCGCTTCACGTTCGACATTTGAACGACTCGAAGTCTTCCGACAGTCGATGCTCAAAGTAAAGCGTCAAAAGCCAATTTTCATGTTGGTGGGCAACAAGTGCGACAAGACCTACGAGCGTGAGGTATCACGCGAGGAGGGCATCGCGCTTGCGCGAACGTTTGGATGCGAGTTCATGGAGACATCTGCCAGGACCGCATATAACGTGGAACTGCTTTTTACGAATCTCGTTCGTGCACTACGACAGACGAAACGATTGGAGGCTGGCGGATCGAATGGCAAGCAGGGTGATAAGCCTAGGGACCTTAAGAAGGGCAAGTGTGTAGTGATGTGATGGATATTCTCCAGGGTTTTCGGTATTTAGATTTCAGTCCCCTTTACCTCTCTCCGATGATACCTCCATCGCCTTTTGCTCTTCATGACTCCACCCGCTTTTGGGCATGCATCTCGTTCTCTTTCTTCTCTTCTCTTCTCTTTCCTTCTTTTCTTTTCGATTTTCCAGGCTGATGTCCCCCTTCTAACCACCTCGTCATATCATTTCGTCGTCTCACGCTGTGTCATACGTGATTTAGGTCTACGATGTATTTTGCAACGCATGGAAACACCCGTCTACACATTCAGACTCTGATCCGTTACATTTAGGCATGACTCCGAGTCATTGCGGCTGCGGCCTGCTGCGTAGCCACGTCGTGCATACGTTGAACGTTGGGCGTCTCAGGATGCTGAATATAAAGATGGAGGTCAGGCCAGCTTATTCCCAGTACTCACAACAGTTCCCATGTTTGATGACATCGATTTCTATGCACCCCAATCACCAGACTTTCGGGTTCGGTCGATTCCTGACCAGGAAGAATTCAGTGTGCACAAAAGTGCACTCCAGACATCCGAAGTCTTCCGTTCGTTTCTTGGTCCTTGCTTTTAGGCAAAACTGGACTGACGAGATGATATCATCACAGGGGACATGTTCTTGTGTTGTGACCAGGAATACAGTTTTGTCAACACTCATGAGGTTCAAGAGATCACCGAAGTCCTAGAGCTGGACGAATCTGCTACAACATTACGTCTATTGCTCAGACTGTTACACTTCCCGCCGCCGCCGCCCTCCCTTTCCCCGTCTGCTCGCGAGACACGCCGGATGGGGAAGCCAGCTTCATTGTATCAAGGAGCTTTCATCCCGTTTCCACTACTCCCAGACATGCTCCAATTGGCTGATAAATATGATCTCTCGGACCCTCTCCGACGCGCCTTGCACTCACATCTGTTTGCCAACGCTTCCATCCATCCCCTGGAAGTTTACGCGTTTGCCACGAGGAACCGTATTGATGATGTGGCAGCCGAAGCGAGTGCATACCTCTTGCACCCACCACTTTCCACATACTCCAAGGATCGAATCGCGCTCATCCCTTCAGTCTCTGCATACCATGATCTTGTCCGACTGCACAGTTACAGGATACAGCAACTCAAGACAATTCTTTTGCGGGAAGACATTTTCCCTTTCGGGTATGGAGTATGTGTTGTTCACCAAGAAAATACTACGCGAGCATGGAATGATTCTCGGATGCTGCTGGCCACACAACTCGAAGCAGGTAGGTGTCCGACGACGGCTACCAAGCAGAAAGGAATTCCTCATAATCAACCAGCTACCGACCTAGCGGCCGAAATGAGTATGCTCTTGAAACAGCTCGACTCGTGCAAAACATGTTACAAGGCCTGCTCGGCCGCCATCGAGATGCTTGGGGTAAAGTGCTCATCACTCTGTCAACGTAGAACGTTTGTTCACGGATCATCTAGTATAAGTGCAATCGAATTCCAAGAACCATCGACTACTTGCCACCACAACACGAGGGTAACTAAGGAATAACAGATGTGGTATTCTGACTGGAAACGAAGCATTCAGCATCTGTGTTCTCGATAGGAGAGGTGTATATACCTTGTAAGACTACCTATTATGCCAAAGGAGCGTCCTAAGGTTTTCCCAAACCTCCGAATCACGGTATAAGTAGGTCATAGAGTTGAACATGCCAGGTTGAATGCTCTCGCTGCGATTTTTGAACAGCCACATTACGGCGCCCCATGCTAACGCTGCAAACACAGAGAAGTACCGAGGATCTGGGGGGATAGGACGAGCGAAAGTAGATCCGTCCGGTAAAGGCGCCTTTGAATAAGGTACCCCTGCACGAGGTAAAAATGCTGCGACCACCCTCGAAACCACGTAGAGCACGATCTTGAAGAAAAAATTAAGCGCGACAACATAACATGAGCGTGAAGCGTACCTGCTCGTTCACCGCGGTCCTGTCACCGAATACGACATACCCTCCAATCAGTCCAGCGATGAATGTATCTGCACTGCGTTCCTTCCCTCCGCTCGCCTTCTTCTGGAGTAACAGTAGAATCTTGTACAGCGAAACAAACTTTGCTAGATTAAGAGCATGTTGTTTTGTTGCTTGGTAGATAACCCGACACCGCGTCTTCCAGCTAACTCGCGAGATTTTAGCAGACCATCGACGTGATTACACGGACAGACATACTCTCCACGTCCGAAGAGTATAGCCATTATAAGGGCATGAGGGAATCTGACTTTGACGCCATAGACGAACCCATTCCTCGCGCCCTTGACGATCGCGAGGAAATCGTGAAGAGCAGGATTGAGCAACAGAGCGTCAAGGCCTGACATGGCAGTAAAGGAGAAACAAGCCGAAAATGAGGCAAAACGTCACCGGGTTGACACCTTTTCGGTATCAATCACATGGAGTGCCTTAGCCGGGAAAATAGGCCAACTGTCTGTTTCGGGGTTCTCTCTGTTCAACCAACCAGAATGCTCGACAGAGCTCACTCATTTCGAAAAAGTGCCAGTGTCTAAAACTCGTGTACTGTAGGTATACAACTAACAATCTGGTATGATAATAGAGTGGTCACTGGCGAAAATAATCATCTTTGAAGCTAAACAAGGGGAGAGGTGACCATTCAAGCTGAAAGACAATTAATTAAAATGGTCACAAAGACAAATGAGGAAAGACTTACTCCATCCTTATCAAATGGTATAGTGTCCTCAGTGCTAGCTCTGATTACCACAAATCTCCTATAGTTTTTCATGAATGCTGGCTGAATTTGGGCATTTGAAAGATCTTTGGTGATCTCATCATTTGTGAAAGTGATGAGCTGTTCAGCTGTCATGCCCAAGGTGGTAGGATGACTTTTAAGGGCTCCAAGATAAACTTCCAACAACTCATGTCCAGTGACATTGGAATGGTTAAAAACTTGGGAGAGCCAAGCTACTTGGTTGGAATGACCCTTTTCAGGCATTCTGACCACAGAAATCAACCCATGATCAATGGAGTCCAAAATAGGGCCCAGGCAGGATTCACTGCTGGGTAGTTGAAACAATATGCTCAATATTAGAGGTTCAAGCTTACCTAGAAGAACCCAGGTCACCATTACTACATAACATGTGACTCACAGCCAAAACCTCAGGAATGAAATAGCAATCCCAGAGTGGATGGTCTATAATCTGGGACATTAGTTGATAGCAACCCACCAAATCTTCTACAAGTGCAGAAGCAGTAAAAGTTATAACACCCCCTGAACAATATGTTAGATACAGTAGCAGATGACATTTTAAGCTCCTCATACCCAATGGATAAATTTCCTGTACTCTCCATTTCAGAGAAGTTATACTGGCAGAGTAGCCATATGTCCAAAATTGCACCTCAGGAGAGTTGACCAGCTTTGTGACCAGAGATGGCATAGTATGCAGCATCTCCAAGTGCTGATTGGATATGAAAATAACTCGTACATCCTCTTCAAGCTTGGCTGACACAGCCTTGGTTGATTTGAGAATGTACTGAAGCATAACAGTATCCAACCCTGGTAACATTTGATCAGGTGAGGGCCAGATACAATATGTTCTTGTGGAGTTGTTGAGGAAGTGGAGTAGTGCCTTTGGAAAACACAACAAGGACATTGCATGATACAACATAGCCTCTTTAGGAAGCTCATGAGGTACTAACACATCCTCTGGACTGGATGAGGACTGCATCACAGTTTCAATGGACCTTTGTCCAGCAACATTGATAGATGCCATTGGTGATACTAGGAATGGCAAAAGCACAACAAGGAGGGGGTTTCCAGGCCATAGATGTTCTGGCACTTGTAGAATCTTGGCCAACCCTTGTTGTGCTCCTGGAAAGACAATCAGGACTGCTGCTTCAGCACCATCCAGATGCAATGGAATTGCTGCAGCCTATAACAGAGTTAATGAAATGTTGAACAAAGGATTAAGACAGCCAACCAGTCCTTCACTTGTCATGTGATGTTCCAAACCATGGATGATCACCTCTTCATTGGGCTCATTTGACTCAAGTGTACCAAAGTACTGGGGGCTTCCACAGGCTCGAAGAATGGGTGTTAGATCCATAATAGAATATAACTTTGAGATCTGGAGTGAGTCCAGTGATGATAGCAAGAGATTGATGTGGGAGGTATTGCTTGTTCCACTAGGATCTGCAATAGTAACAGCACAGAGCAACTCTGTTTTGCTCTCAGAGGTGCTGATGAACAAGTCACCAGACCATTTCCACTTCTTTGGTATTCTGGAAACAAGGTCAAGCACTGAGTATCATTCACAAGTCAAACATACTTTGGTATGGCCAGTGTCTTAGTCAACTCAGTTGTTGGTTGGTCAGGCTGATCGGATATTGAAGCCATCTCTCTTTGTCGGCAAAAGTATTTAGTCCCAACAAAGTATCTCATGAAATCACAACATTACTCACAACGGGGCATCGAGCCTGGACGAAATGAATACAATCAGTCGGATAGGAGAAAACATAGCAGCGAACTTACGCAGGAATATGGATGGTTTGTAAGAACTTCTCTGCAACAATATCTTCCTGGGACTTGGGGAATGGTATTGAGGCAGTGAGGATATCAGGACTGTTGTGCATTCCCGTTTCAGATTGGCTCTCCCTCCGCCAAACCACATACCTTCCGCCTACTGGTCCAGCATCATCCGAGATAGAACCCCAGAGATCGACAGGGTGATCAATATCCATTGGTTGGGGAGAAGCCACCGCATCTACATCTTTGGCAACATCTGTGGTTTGAGTGGTTTGAACCATGGGCGATGTGGGTGTTGCAACGGGCGTGCTTGGCGATATCGCGTCCTTAGTCTGACTAGCGAGGGGAATGACTAATTTGTTCTTCTTGAATGAGAGTGATGGAAGCGCCTTCTTAGGTATAACTGGAAGCGGCTTAGGGCCAGTAGGAGGCGGCGGTATTCTAGCAGCCACACGTTGCTTAGTGGAGAGCGAGCTTCCAGCTTCGACACTCCGGGAGGGTAGATCCATGGGCTTTACTAGAGGATGGGTCCTTTGGTCTTGATGCGTGCGCACAGTAGTAATCTTGGGCGGCGCGAAGGACATTGAACTGCCAGTCGCTGATGACAATGGTCGTTTGACTTGGGTCGCGACCTTGTCTGCATCAGCACAATACGAGGGATCAAAAGATAGGATCCACCTTGGTAATTTCCTTCGAGGGTGGCGTGGTGGCTTTCGGGCGAGATGCAGCCTTCACCAGCTTACGCGGGTGGCCATCGGAACCCGACCCCGACCCGGACTACAACGTAGACAGGAGTCAGTCAGGTGCACGAATGAAACCGGTACGTACTTCGGTCTCGACGACGCGTGCCTTTCTGTTGAGCTTCTTTGCAGTGGATGTTTTCGCTGAAGGTTCCTCATCTGAACTCTCAGACTCGTCCGCAGTGCTTTCCGATACATGCGATGTGGTCGACTTCGCTTTTCGCCTCCCCTAGGAAGTAGTTTAGCCAACGGATCTCATTTTGACGTTCCCCCACCTTCTTTGTTGCTTTGTCTGACTTTCGTCTGGAAGGCTTCACAAATGTTTGTTGGAAATATCGCTTCTCCTTGTCTGTGAACGATTGAGAATACAGTGAATACAGTGTATGAAGTACGGACTGATCCAGTCTTCTGTGGCCGCTACCTCGTAATTGATAGGATAGTCCTCGTCATCCGTACCGACATGTTTCCAGAAACTTGCCAGCAGTCGGTCACATTGCTGCACGTTACCCGTAGGTTCCCAGCTACAAACAAGAAGTGTTACGAAGATGCGTATCTTGAATGCTTCGGTACACTCACCTATCCGCATCCGATGCATAGCCCGCCCACTGCGTGATGATGGGGTTGAGCGACAAGTTGAGCTATCAGCGAATAGTACTGATTACCTTGACGAGGTATTCCTAAAGAATGTAATATATCAACATCAGAGAATGTGGCTAGAACGAGCCACTTGCCCATTCACCCTCCTCACTGACGCGAGCCTTCGTGATGACCTCTGGAAAAGACCCTTCTAGCAACGGAGCAGCCTGTATGCGAGAAGGGGTCTTACCGACGTGGTATACCTCCTCCTCTTCAACCTTTGTTTTTCTTGCCATGTGCTTGAAGTGAGCGAAGAGCAATCTGGTAAATGGGTAACACGTGATCTACCAACGCGCACGCGCCACTATATTATTGACGCTTGCACATTCCAACATGACATCCAAAGCAAAGTCCAAGCAAGAGGAAGCCCTTCAATTCCTCGACGACCTAGATAATCTCCAACCCCCCGCAGGCCCTCCCACCTCTCGCCAGGATGTACACACAAATAACGAGGGGGATCCCGCTGAAGTTCTTGCTTTCATCGATGAAATCACGCAGAAAAGCTCAGAGCCCACCCGCTTAACAGCGCCGCCGATAGATCGCCCTATCTCGCGCGCTGGAACACCCTCTCTCCGCAAGGGCACCGAGCGCGTCAGAGTGGGTGGGCATCCGTCGTCCTCCACCTCTTCGTTATCTGGGAAGCCAGAGTCAACTCCTGGAGCAGTATCCGCAGCTAAAGCTGAGGCGGCTGCGGCTGCGAGCTCATCAGCGGGGTGGGGATGGTCGAACGTATGGACCAGCGCCTCCGCTGCATATCAGCAAGCCAGATCCGTTGTTGATGAACAAGTGAAGAACTTGCCGAAGAACGAGCAAGTCAGCAAATGGGGCGAAGGCGTCCTCGAGTATGCGAAGACGGCCCAGCTAGATAAACTTGGTATGTAAAGATGATGACATGTTACGAACGCTTCCTAATGATTATCAGGCCAGGACTTCAAGCGAGTCGGATTATCCACCCTTACCGATATATTGAATGTCGTCGCTCCTCCGATCTCAGAGCACGAGGTTATTCAGGTCTGGCTCAGCCATGATATGCAAGGATACGACGGCATCGAGACCCTCGTGTATCGCTCACTTGCCCGAGTAAGTTATTTTACCCCTCATCCATTCTCGCTGTTTAGTCCATTTTATAGATCATGGAGCAAGTCGAAGGCGGTGACCTCATCGTCAACCGCGGTGAAGAGTCCAAACCTAAGGATTCTGTCCGAGAACTTAATGTTGTCGATGGCTACGAAGCCGCGCTGAAGCTTGCTCAGGTAATCTACTAGCATCCTGGGTAACTTCGCCTTTCAACGGTTTCTCTAGGCCAATTTGGATGAACTGATCAAGAATCAAACAAAGGTTCCCAAACGGGTGTCATCCGCTGATAACCCAGTTATTCACTCCTCAGTCTATCTTCGAGTCCAGCCTTTTACGCGACCGTACTCTCTTCCTCAATTGGCGCAGGCACCTTCCGACGCGACAAACACCTATTTGCAATTCATCTTACACCTAGCTGATCCAGAGCACCAGCTAGTGCGTACCACGGTAACACAGGCGATTCCCGCTGTCTGGCTAGAAATCTGGGATCATTACGACTGGGTTGAAGACCTTGTTGCAGAATCATTGAGAGTTGCCGTCGAGGTTCTTGGACAGGATTATCTAGCATCCAGGATGGGCTGGGAGAAGAAAGATAAACAGAATGCGGACGCTTTGCCAAACTCCAATGAGGAAACGTCATGAAAACACTCAGACATGCACCAGGACAGTCTATGGCAGGTAGCGCACTGGGTGTCTACGAATGTATTGGCTAGTGTATCGAAGAGTGACGCCGCTGTTGGTGGTCTATTTATTTCTTTGGTGATTCCTCTGGTTTGGGGGGAGGAACTGGTTTGAGGTCTGCAGGTCTAATTGGCTCAGTGCCAGCCCCGACTTGCTCCCAAGGTGAGAGTGATTCAAAGTTTCTGCGCAAGGACATGGTGAGCAAAACCGGTGGTACGTACAAGCATGAAGGCGAGAGATTACCGGAATGCCTGCGTAAGCTGAAGTGGCTCGTAGACAACGCGTTTCCGCTCTTCATCGTAGCGGACCTCCGTGTACCCCTGATCAAGGTCCTAAAATGAACATTTACGAGACCATGAATTGACTTACTGTCAAGGGGAAATCTTTGCGCAGGGGGTGTCCTTCAAAGCCTG
Source organism: Boletus rubescentipes (assembly GCA_038092775.1). Taxonomy (NCBI): domain Eukaryota; kingdom Fungi; phylum Basidiomycota; class Agaricomycetes; order Boletales; family Boletaceae; genus Boletus; species Boletus rubescentipes. The sequence goes on from JBBPRA010000006.1 coordinate 108,260, forward strand.
TACGAACAAGTCAACGGTGGGAAGGAAGGCCAGCATGTTGCACCGACCATAATCCGTCAATATGCGACGCCTAGAAATCCCGTGAACGATGAGTGAAGACGGAGCGTGTCGCACAAACTTACAGATCAGGGTGACCAGAAAAGAACACGCCAAACATGTCCCAAACTTCTCTCTCATACCAGTCGGCACCACGGAAGACAGAGACGACGCTCGGCACAGGGTCCGCTTCCCCTGCGTACGTCTTTACCCGAATCCTACCGGCGTGCTTGATGCTGAGTAGGTTGTATACGACCTCGAAGCGCTTCTCTCTCTCGGGAAAATCGACTGCGGTGATATCAACGACACTCTTGAATTGGCACTGGGAGTGGTCTCGCAAGAAGGTCAGAACAGGAACTATTGCCGAGGGCGGGACGTGAAGGATGAGCTCGTCCTTGAGGACTGAAAACTGCTGGATAAATTTTGGGAGGCACTGGGTCAAATAGGAGCCATAGGTGTGCAACGACTCTGTGGTGTGTGCATACTTTGTCGCAGTTGGGTTGGGCGAAGTAGGCTCGGAGAATGGAGAGACAGAGGCTATGACAAGGATGAGTGCGGCGCGAGGAAGAAAAGACCATGGGTACCTCTGGGGGAGGAGGTAGATTGGATGCCCCGGCGCACGACTGACCAACGTGGGCGGGTGAGGAGGCCAACCGCACGCAACGACATGAGTGGTAGTGGTTCAAGTTGGTCGGAGTAGGAATTTGCGACATGGCCTCGCACTCTGACGATGAGACGGCGGTTTTCGATTCACTTCCGTACTACGACAATGACCTCGAACTCTACCCGATTCTCAAAGAAAAGGTCGACAGGGAGCTCGCGCGCGAGCCGAAGCCCCCGCAGACCATCCACCCGCGCGTCCCGCCGCCACTCGAGTTATTCAAGGTTCGTGTAGACACGTCCTTGCGCCCTCGCGAACCTTATATGACATAGAACAATCCCCTGCTGGCTGCAGAGCTCGCGCGCGTAGAAGCTCACCAGCCCTTGCCTCCACTGGACACGGTGAGGTATCAGCTACCCGCGCCTACATCCTCGCCAGGAACAGATCAGGAGTGGCGAGAAGCCATACGAAATGCACATGCACAACTTGAGCACCAGCGTCTACGGTTTGTCTTGGAACTTGGAGAGTGGGCGAGCACTCAGCTGGTATTGATAGGCATACGAACCTTGCGCTCCTACAAACGTACGGGCAGAATGCGTGGCGCATACACAACTACCTGTTGGAAGAGACGGCGAAGCAATCCGAGGCAGCGCTCGAAGAAGTGAAGCAGCTCACTACGGAGGTGAACAGGGAGCGCAAGAACTCGCAGGTGAGTGGATAGCGGATGTGCCGCGGGTAGTGGTCGTTGATGCAGAGTTGGCAGACGCATTTTGGTGCCAAGCTGACGACGCTGGAGACACGGTGGACGGAGCTGTTGTCGAGCATCCTGCAGATTGAGATGGCGAATATTGCGCTGGAGGGGGAGGTAGACCGGCTACGAGGCCAGGAGGGGGAGATGGCATCGATGTAGTAGTAGTAGTAGTAGTAGTAGTGACATGTTTCGAGTACCGAAAAAGGAGCGCGCGCAATTTCACTCGTTCGCCCCACTCACCCGCCCCGTCCCTCGCTCATCGTCGGGCGCGTACATGGCCAATCCAGAACCGCAAGATGACATGTCCCGTGTACACTCTCCGGCGCTGAATCCGGAACAGCCGTACACCGTGTCCACCACTCCGGATCACGCCCCTCCTCCCCCCCCATCCGCCTCCTTTGCCATACCTCACCCAAAGAGGTTCAACGCGGTCAACATAAACAAGAAATTCCTCCAAAAGAACTCGTCCTCCTCTGCAGCTGCATCTGCCGTCGCCACCCTCGCTGCAGCCGCAAAGTCTGGCAGCCCCGCACGTATGGCCCCGTCTCGTCCTGTGTCGTCCCTCTCACCTCTCCCTGCAGCGCGTCCTCCCCCTCAACCCTCGACGTCCCACTCCAGGCTCGTGACTGCCAAGCTCACCTCGACCGCTCAGTTGTCCTCGACCACTGGTTCAGGTTGGTCCCGTCCTTCCTCGGCCACGCCCCCCGTCTCTGCCACACCCTCGACTTCCTCGAATGCACCTCCTCCCCAGCCGCCCGCACCGACACCCGCAGTCCCTCAATTCCCCCATGCTGGCAAAGTCATACAACCCCAACCAAGAAACGCCTTGCCCTCCTCCTCGCCGCTGGTCAAGAAGGATCCCTCCGCAAAACCTGCCTGGGGAAACGCAAAGTCTCTTCCCGTAACCTCTGAGAGCACTGCACGTAACGACTTCCCCACTGCAGCCGAGGTTGCCCAAGGTTAGTTGCTCACTTGCTCTTGAATCCGTCGACAAAAAAAGATAGTAATCGTTCATCGACAGGCCGCATCGTCAAAGTCGAAGAGCCAAAGCCCGACGAGTCTCTCCCGTGCGGGCACGTGCCGGCCCAGGAGGCGGATGCGTTCAGGGGAGTACACCTTGATCCAAATGCCCACCATTGGGATGAGGTTCGCTGTCATTTCTCGTCCATGGCGTTTTCATTTGACTCGTCGTAGATGGAGGAAGATGACGACAACTTCCTAGACAACGTCATCGAGTTCGGGGACGGACGACAGTACAAAGTAGTGCCAACCGCTCCAGGTCAACCGCCGACCGCGAGTACCACAACCACTCCTGTGGGTGAAGAAACTCCCGTCTCAACCGCTGAACATGCTTCGACGGAGCCCGTCAGCAAACAAGACAGGTTTGCAGATGACTTTGATCGTAGCTGGCCTCGTGCCAGGCAATCACCTGTTGTGCTTCAAAGAGATCTGCCCAGTCGCTCTTCTCATCACATGTCGGTTTCGCCTGTCCCATCGCAACCCAGCCATTCCTTACTGGAGGGGTCAAGGGTACTTTTCAATGAGCGTTCCAATAGGTTAGAGCCTTACACCAGTCCGCATTTGCCAAACCGACTTGGTTCCAGCCTCGGATTCTCAAGGCGGAATGCTCACGGAGAGCCCCCTCTTTCCCCCGCTGAATCTCGCTTTAGCAGGGACCCTCCGCCTCATAGTCCGGTACATCCTGTCCACCTGTTACAGAAACCTTGTGAAGCGACTCATGACACTTCGGCCCAGTCATCAAGAAGCTATGCTGGGGACTTCATAGGTAGACGGAACGCGGAGCGTGACGGCGGTCCACACACGCTCGGAGTTGACTATGGGCAGAACAGGGTCGGAAGTAGAGACCTCTGTGGGCCATCTGGATCCTTTCATGATTCCCGCGAGAAACGTCATCGCCGACTCTCAGGCGCCTCCTTTGCTAGCTCAATTCCCGATGGCCACCAACAAGGGTCGTCACATTCTTCGGATGTCTCGTTCTCCCGGAGATCCCAAGCACGAGAATCTCCTTTGCAACATTTGTCCGTCCTTCCTGCAAATGTATCCGCCCAAGCCTCCTTGGTTCCCCCATCACCAAGTACATCCCATGCAGCTACAGCTGAGGTCCAACTATCGGGTACCTCATCAGTTCTGGATATCGAAGGCGTGCACAAGACCGCCATGCATATATCCGCAGAGCGCGCGAAGCAGAGACGGCAATTGGAAGAGGAAGAACGCGAAAAAGAGAAAGAGCGTGCGAGAAAGAAGGCAGCCGAACTTGAAGCACGGATGATACAAGCCCAAGTGAGTCCCTTTTCCATAAACTATGATGTGACCAACTGATCCAACGTCTCAGAAAGCCGCCGCTATAGAAATCATCCAGCAGGCTGTCACTTCTACTCAGGATTTGAATCAGCTTGTTACCGACTCGGAAGGACATAAATCTTCAGAACCTACCCAGTACGGTGCTAACGAACGCCAACCTTCACCGAAGCCCGTTTCACGTCCGCAGCGTGATACTAAAGTTTCGACTACCGTCGTAAACGTAAATGGACCGCTTCCCCCTTCGGAACAGGTTGATTCATGGCGCAGCAAGGCGCGGCTGCCACCACCATCGTTCCCAGCGCTTTCATCTCCAGAGTCCCAAGAAACATCTGGCGTTGTTGCCGATGATAACCTGGAGGTCGTTGATTTCTCCGATCTGGGTAAATTCATAAGCGGCGAACAGGCTTCATTGGCGTCGTTGACACCAGCACCCTCATCCTATTCCCCCACATCTTCCGATCGCCACTCATTCCCTGCACGACCGGTTGCCAGTGATTTCTTTGAAGATCTTTCTCCTCATGTTGTCCCTAAATCCACTATTTCGCCATCTTCCGAACGCCACACACTTCCTGTCGTTCCGGAAGCCTCCGCTCTCCCTTCAACCGAGCAGATCCAGGTTCCTTCCTCTTTGGCCCCAACAGCGCCTACCCAAGGGATGCGGGAGCACGACTCTCACCGGTTTTCTGGACCCAATGGTGTACACTCCGTTGCGCGGAGCCATCCGTCTCCAACGGCTCCTCAGCACCGTCTTAGTAAAGGTTCAGCACCGTTTCGGCAGGTTACAATGTCGGCCTTGGACGACGTCATGTCCCGCATCAAAGGCGCCCTGGATAATATGCAGGTTGATGCAGGAAGGGGCACTTCATCAAATGAACCCATGGATTGGCGTGCTGGTGTTTCTAAACCAAAAGTTAGGGTACTAGAACCCCCGATCTCAACTGGAACGTTGTCAAAAGATGCCAAATGGCTGCCTCCCGCCCTGAGACAACCTCGGCAGGATTTAGAGCAAGAAGTTTTTGGCGCGACCTGCTGCGAGCCTCCTTGGTCCCCTCGACCAGGCACTTTCGTTGTGAAGCTACCTACACTTTTACGGCCTGTTGACGCGATTCCCAAGCGGCAAATCCACCTGCTGAAAAACTCGTCCAGCCATGTTCGCTTTGACACTCTATCTTGGGACCCACCTGTTGATGGCATGAGCAAGCGAGACTTGTCGGTGAACGAAATTCTGTTCAAGCGTCCCCCTCCAGGCAAAGGTAACAGACTTAGATATAGAGTTCAACTACCGAGGACCATCCGCACGCACTCTGCTTCTCTCCCCAAGGTGAACCTGCCTTCTGGGTTCGCTAAAATCAACACAGCTCCTGGACGCTCAAAGGCAGTTGACGACCTCGCCACATGGCGGAGGGGACCCGCTCCCTCCTCCGCGACCCAGAAAATTGTGCCCTTGGAGGAAACATCCCCCATTTTAAACGTCACAAGCTGTTCCCCACCCCCGGAACTTACAGCGCTTCCCTCTGAGCTCACGGTTACGCAAGAGGTGTCCACAAAATCAGAATCCTACTTGGTGCGCCAGAGGACTCAGCCGAAGCTGCCAGCAGGCTCAGCAGTTGGGTTTTATCGTGACCCCGGCCCATCTGTCCAAGACTCGAAGAGTTCTGTCAATTTTACAGTAACCAGTGAGCTGGAGGAAGCTATGCAAGCCTCCCAGCCGGAATCGAGTATACTCTTGTCTTCGTCGATTTCTGAGGCGACAGTCCTCTCGGGATCCAACGGGTCTGATGCAATTGCAAAACCTATTATCGATGGAGTAAACCAGGATATGCGCCTTCCTACTCTGAGCTTGATTACACAAGCAGACGGCAAGGTTTTAGAGGATCCTGTATGTTTAAATTGATTCATGGCGTTGTTCTCAGCTTACGTATCTTATAGGCGGAACGACCACTGCGCACTCCAGCATCCGCGTCCTTTAGTACTACCTGGACAAAGTCGCCATTGAGTTTTTCCAGCAAAGATTCACCTGCCAGGGCACCTGACCCTGAACATCTCAAGGCTGTCTGGTCTCAAACGACTGACAAGGAACAAGTGTCTGCTGTCAACTCCTTGGAAGGTATCGCCGATGACCTCACTGCATTACCCTTCACAATTCAAGACGTCAAGTCCGAGGATGGTGAAACGCCGCCACCAACTAGTGCTGCAGTTGCTTCGAAAATCTCCCTTCACGATGTAACCCGGGCATTCCAGCAGGTTCCGACACCCTCTAATGTACCCTCTCACCGACCCCCGCCTATGTCACCATCCGCTATCAATGGCCCTGTCACGCGCCCTCCGACCTTCAACTACCCAACCCCTCTTCAGGCTCCCGGTGCTGCAATGCGACCCCACTTTGCCGCATTCTCGTCGCCAATGCTTGCGCACTCCCCGAGCCCTACTGTGCTGTATCCTCCCACCGCGCCAAGTCCCATACCGCGCGTCCCTATGAACGGACATCCTCAGTTGTACAACCAGGGCATGTGGGTGCCTATGCAAACATCGCAGAACAACGGTGCAATACGGCCAATTCCTTCCCCTTACCCTACCCAAATGGTAGCATATCCTGCCCCAACCCCGCATCCTGTTTACACTTCTGGTCTTTCTCCCCAAAGCGTACCACCATCCATTGCTGGCTCAGCACCGCCACGTCCACGCGGAATGCCCATGCTGAGTCCCGTCATGCATCCTGCCGCGCCTGCGAACGTACAAATGTACAACGGTAGCCCAGTGCTGATGCCTCCGCCTGCAATGATTCCCTCTGGGCACCGTCCGTACATGAATTCTGGTCCCTCAGAACGGGTACAGGGCCGCTCAGAGGGCATATCTGCTGTCCCTCATATGCAGCAACCATCTCATTCACAAAATCATATTCCTCCACAACCCATGTACACGCATGTTCCCTTTTCTCGGCCATCATGGTAAATACTTGTGCTCACATTACATATGTCCAGTCGGATGATATATTGATATTTCTGTCTCCTTTTGAATGCGACTTTTATCCTATCGATGGGCGATGTAACGCGACCGAGATACGCGGGATGTGAATAATCATTAGAGGGTAAACAAGATACTCTATGTAAGACTCTACTCTATGCGTGTACCAACTCGACAGCTTTCTGGGCAGCTGTGTCTAGGTCGTCAAAGGGTATGATCTTGAGACCGGAGTCCTTGATCATCCTAAGAAAGGTATCAGCGACTCTCGCACTACCAATGATAAGAACGGGCACATACTGCTTCGCTTCTGCCTCTTTCGTGCCCTTGAGTCGAACGACTAGTGGGATGCTGAGGCCAAGCTCCTTGGTGGCGCGAATAACACCCTCGGCAATGTAATCGCATCTCATGATACCTCCAAAGATGTTGATGAAAATACTCTTGACCTTGGGGTCCGTTAGGAGAATTTCGAACGCCTTCTTGACGGTCTCGGGGGTAGCACCGCTGTACAAAATATGAACAAAGTTGCATGCATGACATATGACATTCACTCCTCACCCTCCGACATCGAGGAAATTTGCAGGGTTTCCGCCGTGTAGTGATAGCACGTCCATGGTGGCCATTGCCAAGCCTGCACCGTTAACTAAACATCCAATGCTACCATCAAGTTTGATGAAGTTCAAGTTGGCCTTTTGCGCCTCGACCTCGGAAGGCTCTTCTTGAGAAATGTCACGAAGGTCGAAGACATCCTTCTGCCGGAACTCGGCGTTATCATCGAAGCCAAGTTTGGCATCCATGCTTGGAAAACAACGTTATTGAAAAACCACAGAGTATGGAAGCGTTGACGTACCAAAGAACGTGGCCGTCGGTGGTCTCGGCCATGGGGTTGATCTCAATCTGGGTAGCGTCCTTGTCTTTGAATAGCTTGTACAAGGTCACGAAAATATCCGCAGCCTCCTTCTGAGCTATCGCATCCTTGAACCCAAGCGTCCTTGCAAGCTCCAAGGCGACAGCAGGATCGACGCCCTTCTCGGCATCAATTGGAGTGGTGATGATGGCATGAGGGTCCTTTGCAGCCACCTCCTCGATGTTCATGCCGCCTTGATTGGACGCAACCAAAACAGGACCTTGGGTGACACGGTCATTGAGAATTGCAACGTAATACTCGTGAGTGGGATCCCGTCTCTCGGCGAGCATAACCTAGCAACGATGAGCAGTATGAAATTGACATCAAGGATAGAACCAACAGCATTACAGATCCTGCCGGCGGAACCAGTTTGCTTGGTGATTAGGTTGGCACCGATCATCTGCCTGGCAATTTCACGTGCCTGTTCAGGACTGCTACAGAGTCAGCATGGGTGACGTCTGCACCAAAAAGGACATACGTGTCGATGGTGTGCACACCTCCTTTGAAACCATTGTCAAAAGTTCCCTTGCCCCGGCCGCCGGCAAGGACCTGGGCCTTGATGACTAGTTTGTCTGTGCCTGTAAACGAACAACATTCAGGTGACTTTTTTCAACGAGTCCGAAGTGACAAGGACGTACCAAAGTTCTTCGCGACCTTGAAGGCCTCATCAGGACTCTTTGCGCCAATGCTCTTTGGCGTCGGGATACCATACTACAGACGAAATCAGTGGACCAAATGAAACTGACGATGGTGCCAGCATACTGCATTAAGAAGGTTCACGGACTGGTACTCGTGTATGGAGAGAAAACGGCGCTGGCCGGCATGGACAGCCTTTGCGTCAACGAGTTGCAGAAGTGGTCAGAATATGTGAGGGTCGTAAAATGAGGGTACTTACACGAGTGAGGGAGCCCGCCTTTCTAACTGAAGCAAGCATATGGTGGATGAGGAGAGAGGAATGTACACGATGATCTCGGGAAGAGCGGGTAGTACTCGGAATGCTTACATCAGCAAGTTGTGGGAGGACACGAAGGGGGCCGGGTTTGGTCAAGTCAGGACCAGAGCGACGATGACGGTGGAGGCGGATTTGCTACGATCTTCCTGTCTCTGATCCAGCTTGGGAGCATCTCTGGCAGAACGAGTCCTTGCCTTGAGTTCGGGCAGCCTATCCTTGTCTCGTGGGCTGTTCGAAATTTGGCTCAAGGTATATTTATCATGTTGGTATCCTCCTCGTCGTTAGAACACTCCCATGTTATCAGAAAAATCTGTCCTCGAGGCTTACCTCGATGAAACCATGCTGCTAGACTAGCGTTCACCTATTTATCCGCCAGATTTCAATCCCACCTTCATACGACACTCGATCATGTCCTTGTCAGCCATGTCCAGTCACAATACCAACGGCATCAACGACGCACCCCCATCACAATTATCAGAGCTCCTGTTCGTCTCTTCCACCATTTTACAGCAAGCGCTTGATCTCGTCGACAATGTCCTGACGGACAACAATCAGCTTACGGTACAGTCTCAATATCTCCCCGGCTCAACCATCGGTAACCCGTTTCCCCGTTTATCTTATTCTCTCTTTGACGTCGATGGTGTCTCCAATAGGAAAACACATACGCCATGCACGGGATCATTTCATTCTTCTGATTGATTGTGTAGTTAAAAGTCCACCCTACGTCTTGTCTTATGATGTGCGCAGCCGCAACACCCCAATGGAGAGCAGCCTCTCTGAAGCTCATGATGCGTTGGTCTCCGCGATATCACGCCTCAGAGAACTTGGAACGTCCCTTTCGGTTGCACTCGATCAAGACATTACTTTAAATGCCATGACACCCTTTCCTCATACTTTCGAGACCACCTTTGGCAGAGAGGTGAGCAGAGAAAAGTAAGTCTACAAAGCGGCCTAACTGACTCGGCTCCCGTGGAGTTATGGTTTGCCGCACTGCATGCAGTTCACCATTGGTCCATGGTAAGGACACAACCTACCTCACAAAGTCGATCATCCGCATGATTCTGAACTCACCCCATAGGTCCGCGTGATAGCCGGAGAACTTGTCTGTTTCTACCTCTGCTACATGTTGTTTCATTACTGACTCTTGCATAGGGCATCTTTTTGCCAGATGATTTCGGCATTGCTCCTTCCACCTTAGTGTACAGAGGAAGTGACGCTCCACTGGGGAAAGCTAAAATTTGATCGATGTAAATTGTTAGACATACATTGCCGAGCATGTTTTTTTCTCTGCACTAGTCCAACATCTGATCCATCTTCGCTTCCCTCCGGGTGTGCGATGTTGCAACGTCCAACTTGAGCTTTGGGGTTCAAGTTCTTGAAGTTGCACGTGTGACGTGAGCAATCAAGATTCAACAACATTGTCAACAGCTTGATCATACTGGCACCGGGCTATAACCTTGACCATCAACGTCGTGGAAGATGTCGGAGAGTTTATTGCCCCTTGACGGCGAAACTCAAAAAAAGCGAGTTGTATGTGTTTTCCCAGTGCTGGCTTAGCCCCGAGGATCATTCCTCCTGAATGGATGGTGACCGGTGACCTCCAGTGCTATTTTTTCGACTCGGATATCGGGGGCTTCCACTATGGCCCTGGGCACCCGTATGTATCCCATCCTGTCTACTGTTTTTGCGAGCAAGTCTGAATGACTTTCCGCGACCAGGATGAAGCCCACTCGAATACGGATGTGTCACTCCCTCGTCATGAACTACGGACTATACAAGAAGATGGAAATTTTCGTGGGTGTAGTACAGAACTTTACCTGTTAGGAGTTAACGTTCTCCGTGCTATAGCGCGCAAAACCTGCAACGAAACGCGAGATGACACAGTTCCACTCCGACGAATATGTTGATTTTCTCAGTAGAATAACGCCCAGCAACATGAATTCGTACATTAAAGAACAACACAAGTGTGGGTTCAGCAAAGTCGTATTCAATTAATCCATTTCTGCTCTAACGTTCCCCCATGTGATAGACAATGTTGGTGATGATTGCCCTGTCTTTGACGGGCTTTTTGACTATTGTTCTATATCCGCGGGTGGTTCAATGGGTCAGTCAGATCACAACTTTAGAACTCATCTCTGCTTGATTAACGAACTGGGTCAGAGGGTGCGGCTCGCTTAAGCCGGGACAAGTGTGATATTGCCATCAACTGGGCCGGCGGACTGCATCATGCAAAGAAGAGCGAAGCCAGTGGCTTCTGTTACGTCAACGGTATAACATAGGCCTTTTTTTCCAACGACACGTCAGCTAAGCTAATCCCACAGACATTGTGCTCGGTATCCTGGAACTGCTTCGGTCAGTCTGGTCAATCTTTCAGATGAGAACTTAACCAAACCGCTCCACAATGTATCAGGTATCATACGCGTGTGCTCTACATTGACATCGATGTCCACCACGGCGATGGTGTAGAAGAAGCATTCTACACTACAGATCGTGTCATGACAGTTAGTTTCCATAAGTACGGTGAATATTTCCCCGGAACCGGTGAACTTCGTGTAAGCATGGTCCTCTTGAGGTTATGCTTATAAGATTCCTATGAATCAAACACAGGATGTAGGTATCGGAAAGGGAAAGCATTATGCTCTGAACTTTCCTTTACGAGACGGTATCTCGGATGAGAACTACAAATCTGTCTTTGAGCCGGTAAGCAACACTGCAGAACAATGCCAGTTTACAAAATGTTTATCTAATGCAGATCATACGACAAGTGATGGAATCATATGATCCTTCGGCCATTGTTTTACAATGTGGCACGGATTCATTGTCAGGGGACAAGCTCGGATGTCTTAATCTTTCTATGAGAGGTAGGATCCTCAAAGCGCCGTATACACATTGTAAACTGGGCATCCACCAGGGCACGCAAACTGCGTCAAGTTTGTCAAGTCGTTCAATAAGCCCCTGCTGCTTCTTGGGGGAGGCGGATATACGATGCGAAACGTTAGTCGTGCGTGGGCATACGAGACAGGATTGGCTGCAGGGGTTGAGCTCGGACCTGGTACGAAACCATCACAATAATTCAATAAAATGTGGATTAACGAAGACTCCAAAAGAAATACCGGTCAACGAATACTATGAATATTTTGGGCCGGACTATGAACTAGACGTGAAAGCTTCGAACACTGAGGACATGAACACTCCAGGATACTTGGAACGGGTGAAGAATATCGTGATGGAGAATTTGCGGAAGTTGAAGGGTCCCCCGAGTGTGCAGATGACAGGTACTGAGCGAATCATCGTATGCTATTAGTCTCTGACGCATCCCCTTGTCAGACATTCCAAAGACACCTCTGGATGATACAATGGACGACATGGACCAAGACGAAGACCTTATACCACCCGACAGCCGACGACATCGGCGCTTACTCGATTCGCGTGTTCAAGCGGACGGCGAGCTCTCTGATTCTGATGATGAAGGAGAGGGTGGTAGAAGGGATTACGCAAGTCACAAAGATCGAGGACGTGAGAGCAGGAGTCGTTCTAGCGAGACTGACAGCGGAGAAATGAGAAGATTTGGAATAGGTGGTGGCATCCTCGGCGCTGGTGCTGCCAGCTCCACCCACGGCGCTGGACCGAGTGGCCACACCACTCTGATTTCGCAGACACTTAAAACGTCACTCGCTATGGACACTGACGAACCCCATGGATCGGCAAACGACAGTGGAGTGGCAGAAATGGAATCTGGCACCAGTAATGGTAACGGAACCCTGGAGATAACGAAGGACGACATGACAATCGATGAAAAATCCACTGAGGATAGTTAGGGGATTCGACATCTGAGTTGACGGTTCGTTACAGTGCTAGTTTGTATGTTATGATAGCCGTCGTGTAAAGATTTGTCATCCGAGTCTTCGTTTAGTTGTGACCAAGTTCCAGAAACATGCGAGATGGAGGGAGAAATACCACCCTCGACCTCGAACTTGACTCCTGAAGACGCGAAACGCTTCGAACTCAATCGACTGAGAGGTGTGCATAATTGATCTATAGGAAGCTCCATCCCCCTGAACATCATAGCTAGCCAAAGCCAAACAAAGGCGTCAGGAAGAAGAGGCCGCTTCATCCTCGTCGGTCCCGAATGCAAATCAAAAGCGACCCCTTGAAGTAACTTCTGCAGTTTCAACATCACCCACGTCCAAGCCACTCAAACGCGACTCCCGGCTCGGGTCCTACTTTGAGTATGACCTGTCCAAGATGGTCAATTCTAAAGGGGGTTTCTTGGTCGAGGATGGCAAGGAGGCCGACGAAGATCTTCGTGTCAAAGAGCGTGAAAGAGAGCGGCAGCGAGCAATGCAGAACACCGAACCCTGTGAGTTTGCTTGACACCGTTGATAGGTGCTTCCCCAACCATCTATAGCAATATATCTCGATCCGTCGCTCAATCCAAAATGCAAGGAATGCACCACGGTCGACATTGATTATACCTTCAAGAAAATATTCGGCTGTCTGGTTTGCAATAAATGTAAAGACCAGTACCCAGAGAAGTATAGTTTATTGACAAAAACAGAATGCAAAGAGGTACGTCTCTCATCACACTTGGTGCTAGCATGATCACACGTGCCTGATGTAGGACTACCTTCTCACTGACGGTAAGTGGATATGTCTGTAAAGCCTTACGATTTCCTCAGATCTCTTAGCCGAGTTACGGGATCGCGAGCTTCTTCCGCACATTTTGAAAGCGAATCCTCATAAATCTACCTTCGCAAATATGATGCTCTTCCTACGATGCCAAGTAGAGGACTTTGCGTGGAAAAAGTGGGGCTCGCCAGACGCGCTGGATGCCGAATGGGAACGTCGAACGGAGGAGAAGAAGAAGAAAAAGAACAAGAAGTTTGAGGAAGGACTCAAGGAGTTGCGGAAGAGAACTCGGGAAGGAGTTTGGCAGCGGAGGAAGGATCAGGAGCACAAACACGCATTTGGACCTGTAGAAGTGACTGACGAGGGACACGGGCAGCAAATCTGTCACGAATGTGGATTTACAGTAGACGTAGAAATCATATGAATTTCTAGTTGCCGGTAGTAACGTGGAACTTCGACCTTGTCAAGATGCATCACCGGGTAACGACGCACACTTGAACGGGTACATACGACACCGAGTTGGCCGTCTCCCTCTTCAAGTTAACGCCTCACCCCTCTAGCTACATGGAAGAAAGCAATCAAGCCGAGAGCTCCAAGATTTCGACCTCCCTAGAGGTCGAGCAAATTGACGTAAACCTCTTCCGTTCCGTGAATTTATTCCTGCCAGCCCGAGCGCGCGGTGTGTTTGGCGGACAGGTGATCTCCCAAGCCATCGTTTCCGCCACGAAATGCGTCGATCCTGTCTTTGGTCTCCACGTGAGTAACCTCAGTTTCAACCCCCTTTTCTGAGTAAAGAGCTCATTGCTGGCAGTCGTTTCATGTACGGACTCTAGCCTCCATCTCACACTGAGTGAAAGTGCTCATGGAGACCAAGTGTTACTTCCTGCTCAGTGCATCCCCTGCTGTTCCCATCATATATTTCGTGGAACGCTTGCGCGAGGGTCGCTCGTACAGCACACGCAGCGTGAAAGCAGTCCAGAATGGCAAAATCATCTTCCAGTTACTGTGTTCGTTCCACATTCCTGAGTCATGGCAGCCCTCACACCAGTGGCCGCTACCGGCCGCAGTCCCGAACCTAGAGGATTGCGAGCTGGAGGAAGATTTATTTCGGCGTCGCGCAGCTCGAGACGACCTTGACCGGAAGGTAAAGGAGATTTATCTGGTTTATGCAGCGGTACGCATTCCTCCCGCATTGGACGCGTTGTGTGTGACCCAGGGCTTTGCAGGAGCGTGCCAATGGTCCCATTGCTGTTAGAAGAGCTGCTCAGTCGATCACCGATGAACGCGGGGTGTTGACGACCATGTTTTGGATGCAAGCAAGGACAGGGAAAACAGACGTTTACGAGACGCCGTACCAGAAAGTAGGAGCATTCCGAGTTCGTCAGCGTTCCCGTCTGACGGAAGATCGGCAGTGCATTTTGGCATACATGTCCGACCTTAATTTGTACGGATTCCAGGAATGTCACATGAGGCAGGGTTAATTTTGGTGTAGCATCACGGTCGCGGCGGACACGCTCAAACTCAAGAGGTTCTCGAAGGGACCGGATGCTGTTGCGATGAGCGTGAGTCTATCTCAACCGAGCGAGCTTCGGACCTGATGTTGTCGAATTCAGTCCACACTGGATCACTCGATCTGGTACTACAAGTAAGCTGTCCACAAGATCCGTCGAGTATAGCAGTTCAGTGAACGCCTGTTTCGCAGTGACAATTTTTGTTGCGAGGACGGTCTGCTCTATGTGGTGAGCCATGTGGTACATTTGCTTAGTTTGCACTGACAAGAGGCGATAGGTGGTGTGTCCCCGGGCCGAGGATGGGCGTGGGGTGGTGCACGGAAGGGTAAGCGTTGGTTTCAGGGTGGGTGAGATGCAACTGAAACTGGTTTGTAGTTGTACAGTCGTGGTGGAACGCTTGTCGCTGTCACCTGCCAGGAGGGGGTAGTGCGTGCCAACAGGCGAGGACCAGACGCGGCGAAGCTGTAATCAATTAGATAGATCTGTATTAGGAGGTTGGGCCTGGAAGCGAAGAAGCGGAACAAAGGCAACAATAGACGAAATGACATGTTATTGTGTACGAAAAAGGCAGGTTCAGCGGTGGCCTCTTGTCTTTTGTTCTCGCCTGGCGACGGCTTCTCGTCCCAGGTGTATAAAACCCTACCCCCATCCCTCCTCCCGTCCCCCATCAGGATTTTGACAATCCCGTCCGCAGCCAGGTTCGACTCGTTCTCTCTTGCCTTCTCTCAGATCGCTGACCCATATGCCCCGCCAGTCTGTTGGGCCTACAACTCGTTCCCACCCACCGCCTCACTTCGATCGTCCAGTCCGATTTTCAACCCGATTCGTTTATAATCCCCCTCTTAACGTCCTCACGTATCCTTTAGCGAGCTTCTCTCCCGCACTCACTTCATCGCTGCGCGATTCAATCCTTCGCATTCCACCCTTCTGTCCCTATTGCTTTCCCCATGGCTTCCTCCAGCCTCTCCGTCACCCTTACCCATGCCATCGCCTTCTTGACCCGCCCCCTCATCGTCTCTTACCCTGCTGCCACCGTCATCAAACTCCAACTCATCCTCGAGGCTAACCTGACCGCCCTCTTTGCTTCTACATGGGTACCCGAGGAACCGCTCCGTGGCTCTGGCCGCCGTTGTCTCACCCTCTCTCCAACTTGCCTCCCTCCCCGGGCCATCTATGCTGCTTGCCTCGCAACTGGCGTTCAATGGTTCGACTGGATCGCCGTTCTTGGCGGCCGTGAACTCGACTTCTTCGTCGACCCTGGTTGCATATCCGTTCGCTTCGCCAAGGATTCGAAGCTTGTGACCATCTGGTCTGAGGAGCTTCTCGTGGAAGCTGTTTCACCTATCCTCTCTTCAAACACCAAGTCTCAATCAAAGACCATTGCCCAACAACTGCTTGAGAGCGAGAGCGCAGATGACGATGAAATATTCACAATGATTGCCGATGAGGTTAGCGCACCCACCTGGGCAACTCCAATCATCGACCACTTCTCGCCCCCCCCTCGCTCCGAGTCTCCACTCTCAGCGGTCTCTTCGGATTCCCGTTCCAGCTCTCGCTCTTCCAACTCGAGTTCATGCTTTTCGTATGCCTCTACTGCCCGTACGGACTCTTGCTTGTCGGGGTCTTACCAGGCATCATCTGCCAACAAAGTTTCTCGCCGCGAGAAGGCCAGGCAAGCACGGGTCTTTGTCGACACCTCCAAAACCGAAGTCACTCCTTATGATGGTGGGAAGACCACAGTCCTGACTGGCGGTGTCATGCTTGGCGCTGCTCCCTTACAGGCAAAATCCGTTCCGTCCTGGCGTCGGGTCTAAGACATACATCTACATGTCCCACACTCCTTTGCCCCTCACGACTTGTTAAATTTTGTACGCCGTTCATGCATGGACACGGTGATATTTGACGCACCACAGACATCTATCATATCTTAGCATCTTCATTTTAACATTATATCATAGCATTCATCGCATCTAGGTTTTCAATCGCTTGCAGGTCCTTATCGTGTGTAGCATTTTTCCACTTTCGTTGCTTTCTTGTTACGTTGGTCGATAGTACGGTATATTGTTGTAACGAATATCCAATGACCATCTTTCGCTAGTACTGTCCCACTACGCTGCAGTGAGAAAATCGTGCTTGTACTCGCCATGCTAACGCCGAGCTTAGCTCCGCTATCCGTATAAAAAAGCTCTTGGGGCGTTTTATGTGCAGATATCATATAGTAGACATTCCACCAAAGGTATCGCCGTCCGTTTGTCCAACTTGAAATCTCCGACTTGTTCTCCTCATCTTGATGCCCCAGATCTCCCTCGCGATCAACCCTCGCAAGACGCAGTGCACCCCCATTTCATGTTCCCACTACTTTTTCGTGGAGCACTCGCTCCCTCTCTGAGCTTTACCAACCGACGACTGCTTGCGACTGTTGCATCTGATGCAGCAAGTGTCGCATCTACCCGTCATGACTGGTCTCGCAAAGAAATCCAGACTATATACGATGGTCCTTTGCTAGACCTCGTCTTCCGAGCAGCCACGATACACCGTCAATACCAACGCCCAGGCAAGATTCAGCTCTGCACTTTGATGAATATTAAAAGTATGATAAATCCGCTCTATCTCCGTCACCATTCACTATAAGCAGTGTTGTATAGCTGGAGGGTGCTCCGAGGACTGTAAGCGATAGTCTATTCCTTGATCATTGCCCCGCATAAATGACCTACAGGTTCCTATTGCTCCCAGTCATCGCGATACTCCACGCCAACCAAGGCTTCAAAGTTGCTTGACATTGAACCCGTGCTAGAGGCTGCACGGAAAGCCAAAGAGAATGGCAGTACCAGATTCTGCATGGGTGCCGCCTGGAGAGACCTTGCAGGCCGAAAACGGGGATTCGAGAAAATCCTGAAGATGGTTCGGGAAGTTCGCGGAATGGGGATGGAGGTCTGTACCACGCTTGGTATGCTATCTCCGGAGCAGGCCAAACAACTCAAAGAAGCGTGCGCCCCTCTTCATTCCTGCCTGTATCGACGTTTCGTTAACGACCCGTGTAGAGGACTTACCGCCTACAATCATAACCTTGACACTTCTCGAGAATTTTATCCCAAGGTGCGACCCTTTCTGGCGGGCAAGTATGCGACGGAAAGTGACGCTTGATTTAGGTCATCACTACGCGATCGTACGACGAACGGCTAGATACCATCGATGCCGTGCGCGAAGCTGGCATAAGTGTTTGCTCTGGTGGTATTTTAGGTCTCGGAGAATCTGATCAAGACCGAGTCGGACTTATCCACGAGGTTTCAAAGTAAGGGTCCGCATTCTGGTGAACAGTATGCCGCTTACTTGTGGATGTCCCAGCATGCCCGAGCATCCAGAGTCCTTCCCGGTGAATGCCCTTGTTCCCATCGCAGGAACTCCGTTGGAAGATAATGAGGTGAGTGTGCTATCGGGGATCTCGCTTGTTTTTAACTTGCCACGACAGCCGGTCCCATATCATACCCTAGTCCGGACGATAGCCACTGCACGTATTGTTCTTCCAGGGACCATAATTAGACTCGCTGCAGGACGAAACACTCTCAGCGAGTCAGAGCAAGCCATGTGCTTCATGGCAGGTGCCAATGCTGTCTTCACCGGAGAGAAGATGTTGACAACACCTTGTGAGTTTTCCTCTCTGTGAATTACAAGAGTCTAATTTAAATGGCTTAGGCTCGCCTTGGGATGAGGTATCGTATCTTTTCTTTAACTATGCATACCCTCACATATCTTGGTCTATTCAGGACAAAGCTATGATGGGCCGCTGGGGTCTTGAGGGAATGGGGAGTTTCGAGCACGCAAGGGTCGCGCAAAAGGAGACACCATTCAAGTCAGAAGAACCATTGGCAAAGCGATCTTCTGAAACTGTTAGCTAGAAGAACAATAGAAAAGAATAGTAGAATAAGAATAACTCGATGCTCTCGGGGGAATACCATATGCAGTGTGGATGATTCGGTCTTTGCCGGTGTCGCGTCCTCGCTCCATCAATTACCCAGGTGTCCAACAGACGAAGCAAGATGCAGAAACCAATGCAAGAGGACGCAAAGTAACGCTTGAAACGTCCTGCAGATATGACTGCTCATGGTCTTTATCATAGTCCATTCGTTTTGAATGACCATAACGCGTGGTATTACCCCTCACAAGGATTCGATCCCGAGACGGAATCTCTGAACATCAGTGTCTCGGGTGGAAACTGGGGGAAAAAGACGATGAAAGGTTGCAGATGGGTTCGGAGAGGAAAGATAGCAGCCTGGGGGCCCAATATGGATGAGTGGGAGGTGAATCATTTCCTTTCGTTCTTGAAGTCTCTTACGTGCGTACAGGCTGAAGATCGAGCGCGACAACGCATACGAAACCTGTTACCCATTGAACGGCGCTCTCCTTCACCACCAATACTACCGCACCTACGCTCACCGTCTCCCCCCCTTGTTGCGCCATACCCTCCACCAGTGACGCAACATTATAGTTTCACCTCCTTCGTGATGGATAATTCTGTGACACATTCTTTCCGTTCTAACCTGCTTGATGAGCTCGAGCATGCGACCAACAGTCTCATCGAGGGTGAAGCCATCATGAAACAGGCTCTTGGAAGGTTGTGGCAGGTCATCAACGAAGATGCGGACAAGAGGCACCGGGTGGAGGAGGTAATACCGAAACGGGAGGAAGCTGACGGTACTGTCGGGGAGGATGACGTGGATGGCAGACTTGCCCATTCTCCAGACCTCGTTCCCAATGCTCACAAGCTCTTCTTGTCACACGCACACGATGGGCCGCCTGTTCTCGACCCTTCTCATTTTGCGTCTCCTCAGATGCAACAAGACACATTGGAGAAATCCTTGGCAACGCTACGGGAGCTCCAAGACGATGACCGTGAATACGTCGAAAGGCTGGAGGAGATACGAGAGGGCTTGGGTGATGTTCGCTTCCAGCGTAACTTAGTCTGGGAGATGATACGAGAAAAGGCCATAAAAGAGATGCAGGATGCAGCTTTTAACGCCGCTTTGGACTGATTTCATCTGTTTGGGCCATCCGGTAGGACCCTACGCACGCTGTGTCGGTATAGTGATTGATGGAAAACATCGTGACAAGTCGACGACTAATGTTGTGAACTACCAAGGGTTGAAGTCCATATGTAACAGGTGGCCCTTTCGCGACTGGGCGTCGAGCATAGGGAAGACGCGGCGAAATGAATGTGCACGAGAAGCGGTCAAGGTACGATAATCACACCGCGGTAGACGGACTTGCGAGAAAGACAGTTCAAGGAATTGGCGGTGCTCTCGGGAACGGTGAATTCGGTCCGTGTACCCGCTTCCTGTTTTGGTCACCCGACTTTGGTTGTTGGACACCAACTCGCTGAACAAGAGCTTGATAACGGACGAAGGACTTCGGAGAAGCAGACCACGTACCGAATCTCTGCGATCAAGATAGGGGACCATAAGCAACACCTCGTCCGTTCGAAGACTAAGAACACGATGCGAGTCGGTGCCAGTGTGTGCTGCGAACGTGGCCTCGGATCGATACATACCAGCGTGTACAACGAAGGAACATCCAGACTTTGCGCGTCCGAAGCTTGTAAAATGTCCCCTACAGCAGCCGCAACGATGCTGCACGACGGACAGCCGGCTCGGGCCCAAACGCCATCATGATCTTCAACAAAACCCAAGTCACACCTTCTGTCACTGTCACTCCGTACCATGTCTTTCCAGTCAGTCTTCAACCAATTCCAACTCGAGCTCGACGATCACAACGACAGACGGGAACGTCTCATAAAGGTAAATGCATATGACGAACCTCACACCAAGATCGCCACGCTATCCGTTGCTCAGCCTTCGTGTGCATAGGCAGGTCGTGATGTAACCAACCTCTCGAAAAAGGTCATCTTCCTCCTCCACCGTATCATGAACGAGGACGTGCAAGATGACCAAGCGCATTCAATGCACGCGTGCGAACGTGGCATTGAGAAGCTACGTGAGGTCCGCGATATATATGCGGCTATCAAGCCGGAAATACAAGGAGATTCTTTCTGGCGCCATCATCACTCCGTCGCTCCAGGTCTACAAGAGTAGATACTTTGTCAACGTGCTACCTTAGCCCTCCAATGATATCCTTTGTTCAGATATATTGAGGCGTTGAGCTTCGCTCATTATCTTGGCCACGGGACCTTGATCACCTTTAGCCAAGTGCAAGCTGCCTTATCGGACGACCATGGCGTCCCTGTGCGTGCACATTGCCTATTCGATTCGTATACCCCTTTTCATCAATTTGTTCTCTCTTCAGTACTTTCCACTGTCCAAGGAAGACTATTTACTTGGCCTATCTGATCTCACCGGAGAGCTCATGAGATTCGCCATCTCTGGCTTTTCCCGCAAAGGGGGGCGTGCTCGAGCTGTCCAAGTGTGCAACTTTGTGAGAGACTGCAAGTCTGGCATGTACTTCCTCTCCGGGACTTACCTCCGGGACTCACCTGTTATCAAGACTTTGACAGATTCACGCCTTTCGTCAAGGGGCTTCGTAAGAAGCAGGTTGTCACTAACCAGTCACTAGAGAAAATTGAAAATGGTATCTGACCTCATTCACTGTCTCCCAAGGTCACATTGAAACTATTATGCAGCTGTGTACGCGATTGTGGTCCGAACTTCTGAATATGATCTACCACCGGAAATACTCGATGATATCATCCTCCAATCGATGTCCAATTATGCGCACAGGGAGAAGCGGAGCAATCGAGATGCTGGTAGTGATGATGAGCACGAATATAATTATTAAGGCATTGGATCATTCCCGATTCAGCCTTCGTCCACAGTTCTGATCCACGTTCACTTCTTTAAGGGGCATCATTATATTGTACATTTTGCGTAGGGAGAGCGCAGTTGATACATATGAGGTTCCAGTTGTAGGCCTTGCCTGATGTGAAATACTTAGTGTCTAGAACGAGTTCCTCGTCGCGGCATTAAGCGCGCGACCGGCTCGTCATCGTCCATGCCCTCGTCGATTACCCACGGAGGTGGATATGGATAGTCCTCGACTTCATAGTAACGTGTTCGACGACGTCGTAGGCGGGCAGTCTCATTCAATTTCTTCTCTGCTGATCTGGCATCAGTTTGCCTTTTCCAGGACCTGGAAACATTGAGTACAGCCCAGCTGAATGGAGTGATAAATGAACACAAACTCTACTCGTTTGTTCAATTCAACGGTTCTATATCCATTCTCTTGCCACTCTGGGCGCCCACTTCTCACTAGCGCCTGAAGGTGCTGTCGTACCAAATTGTCCACGATAAAGTTCGGAAGCAGAGGGTTCCGAATGGATAAACTTGACCGACATACGGCGCAAGTGGGTTCGCATTGCTGAAAAGAACCGTTACGAAAGTGATTGTGGCAAGGATGCAATACATACGTTCTGTGCCAACCACGCATAGCCACACTCGCCACAACAAGTATGTCCACACGGATTTGTTACTTGTGCACCAACACTAAAGTACCAAAGGTAAGTTCTCGATCACGCAATGGAGGGCGTTCAACCCACAGCAAATCACAACAACTTTTCGAAGATGGTGTCAGAAATGTAAACAGAGAATCGCACGCGATAGACGTACATGGGGCAAGTGAGTTCAGTTTCGTATCCCGCCAAGATAGCTGGTACACCCATGTCTTCCTGTGACTCAGCTTTCCTCTTACCTTTCCTGTTCATGGAGGATAGTTCTGGGGGTTGCATAGAATATTCATAAGTTTGATTCATGCTACTTGTGCCCTCTAGCTCAAACGATGTGAGTACCATGGACACACACACATAGCACCATCTACGCGGACGAAGTTCTGGGATGATGGGACAGACATACCACCTTGGGGGGAGGAGAGGACTGTTTTCGACGTGTTACCCAAATTCAGTTGCTCGTCAACGAGTTCCAGCGATGATGCACTCTGAGCATCCATTGTATGAAAACCTTTGTATATTGATAAACTCATGATTGTTTCTGAATCTTCGGGACTCCTTACCTCGGGGCATTTCACTGAGTGCACGAGCCTCCAACGCATCTACAGCGGCAAGAAAAGCGGGATCCATGTCCTCGATACTATTTGACCAGGTAGATGGTACTGGACTCGCCGCAGAGGATGGCAGGACGCTTCGGGGAACGGCCGAACTTGCAACGAAGACTTCAGGAGTATCTCTGCTAGCTGTCGGTGCTTGGAGTCCAGGAATATTATCAAAGTCAAGACCATCGAAAAAATCGTTTGGAAAGTCGTCTTCATCTGCAAGTTCTGCCATCGTCCTAACTGACTGAGCGCGAGCGAAACAAGAGATCAACTTGAAGGCTCCTCAATGTTCCGCGTCCGCGTCGAATTGTATCACGTGACCTTGTCACTCTTGAGCAGCGAAATTTGGATTCAAGTTGTCGAGTTCTACTAGTAGGTGCAAAAACCAACGAATATGAGCGTTGACAACGTTAAAGACTACAGAACCAACGGTTACACTACTCACTTTATTATGGTTTCGTTCTAACTTTTTTTAATTGCCTTTGGCCTAGGAACGACCGTCATAACCATAACTCTTTCGCCCCATCCACAATTTGTTCAACGTGTAGTGACATCGGTTATTTAGCCCTATGAGAGAGTAGTGGATATGTGCGCAAAGGGACACGTCACTCCTCACACGAGCGTACAGTGAGACAGCGACGATTCACAGAGTGCTCAAAAGCGGCATTCAACCATCTTCTTAGCATTATTCTTATCTCTTGACACGCAAAAGGCTTGGCCACATTATTCCTGTAACAGCATATTCCCCTCTCCGCGGAACATGCAGAGTCTCAGCGGTACGCGTATATACCGTCCCACTTGGTCGTGACTCTAGGATCGTGATAGAACCGTCAAGTGCTTACTCTTTTCTTCAGGTAATGGAATTGCCTAGTTCAAACAATAGGTACTGGACCGATGGTCGGCAGCTGTGCGTTATTTTTTTTCTCGTGTCAGGCGATGTTCTTATAGGCGACGAATCAGATGACCCGTTGGGGGGATGTGTACAGGGAAAATTCCACTTTTTCTCCTCGCGGTGTCTACCTTGGGTATCAGGACCACCTGAATAATCTGATAGCAAGTATCTAATGGGGGAATCCAAGAAAAGGACATTTATAAGTCACACTGCCTTGTTGCTCGGCTAACGCCTCTTCTCACATAGAAGGGGATAAGCAGGGCACAGATGAACACGTATTCCGTGAAGAACCTGAAACTTGATGAACCTGGTTAAAAGTCTAAATAAAGTGTCGCGATGTTGGTACCACGTCAGTACTACCCTTTCGTCTGAGAGGACGAGAGAGTAACAGTGGGAATTGTACGTGGAAAATATTGTTGTTGTCTTGGCGTGTTTCACTAAGGGGCTTGACCCTGCTTCCGAGTACGTTCTCAAGACATGGGCCAAGGCTCGAGTTTTGAGTATCATTAGAAGTAGGTGCGGGTACAGCAGTGGTGTATGTGTATGGCTATGCAAAGTATACAAGTACAGAAGAGAACACGTGCTAATAAATGAGAGCGGCGGGGGAAAGCCAGTTAAACACTACGCTGACACTCCGATTGCGGCCGAGGGGAAGCGTGTTTGGGCCACGTCTGGAGCATTTTGAGAATCCTCTGGGGCAGAGTCTCTGCCTGCCCCCGAAGAAAGAAGGGACCCGATGGCCATGGAGGCTCTGGATCTTGGCGAATACTCTTCAGAATCGCTGCGTGACGAGTACGGACTCGGAGGCAGATCGCGTGGTGGAGGAAGTGAAGAGCGTGCATCATGATGTGAAGAGGGGGGCGGGGAGCGAGAGTAACGTTGGCGTTTACGGGGAGGTTGCGGTTGATGGGGAGGTTCCCTCGGGGAAGGTGCAGACTTGTAATCGTGTCCGTTGGACGGCTCGGCGGGATAGCGTTTGTCTTTGGTGCTGTTGGTGTGGGATGATGATAGGGGATATTGCTGAAGAGGTGCGGCAGGGGGGATCTTGGCATCGGTAGTGTACAGGTCCAAAAGTGTCCTGTGCAGTGATGCTATGGCAGCCATGCGCTGTTCAGGCATGAGCACGGTGGAGACCATCGAGAGGGGGACGGCACGAACCTGGTCCTCTGCACTCTTGGCGTTCAACATGGCAATGAGCATGTCGCGGTCGCCGTTGCCTTTGGACCTGTATGCGCCAAGGATCTCTCTTAGACTTGGGGGAGGTGACTGGAAGTAAGGATGAGGGGAAGCTCCATTAGAAGGAATGAAATAATGACCTGTTCGAGGACGTGCCAGGTGGACATGAGGAGCCTCCTGTGGTCGAGGGACGGGAGGTGAGAGCTGTCTGCGGGGGTGTCCATTCAGACGTTGATGCGATGCTCTTGCATCCGCAGAGTTTTTGTAGGACAGCCAAGTCCAACATTCTATCTTTGAGTAGCCCAAGGGTAGTATATTTAGAATGCCAAGCCAAGGTGAGGCTGAATACCCGAATTGTCGCTCAGCTCTATATTTGCGTCTATCCTCCCCTCCAAATCGACACCAGGGAGACGCCCCCTCCGTCGTCCAACGAGCTCACCACGACCACCGAGCGAGGACTCGCCGAATGTACGCTGGGGAGAGGGGCTCGAACTGTCCCGCTAGAGCTAATTGAGTGCCTGTTACACAGCGGTCTTGGCAGGAAAACCTATTTATATCCGTGGTGAGTCGACGGCGCGTTTGGCCAATCAAAACTCCCAAAATATCTCACTGACATGCCTGCCATATTTAGCAATTATAGTCGTTGCCAGGAATCAGCATGTTACCACTGCGGGGCCGTCCCTACGCCACCATGCACGCTCCCGCCAGAAAGTTACACTCTCCAAAATATTCCTGGCGGCATCGCTCCATCCACCCAGCCTTGTACTACTTTACAAACCACCACGAAGCAAACGACCTCCTCGCCCACCTTCCTCATGGCCCCATCGGCTTCGATCTCGAATGGCGCCCAAATCTCCGCAAAGGCCAACCAGAGAACCCCGTCGCCCTCGTGCAGCTCGCAACCGCAGATACCGTCATCCTTCTTCACATCCATCACATGACACGTACATGCCCTCATCTCCCGCTACACTCTTCACTGACGCTCCCCCAGAATTTCCAAGCCAACTAGCAGAGCTGCTCAACTCGACGTCCTGGATCAAGGCAGGCGTCAGCATCCAGTGTACGTAATCGCCTCTCATCGCAGCCCCACGACTTCACGTTTCACCAGATGATTGCACAAAATTATACCGCGACTATGGTGTATCTATTCGCAATTGCGTCGAACTTTCCCTTCTCGCCCGTACGGTCGACAATGCTCGATGGAAGGGAAAGTATACCGAACAACTTGGCTTGGCTCGATTAGTCGAGACATATGAACAAGCCACTCTGTTAAAGGGCAGAATACAGCGTAGTAACTGGGAACAGCATCTAACCACCCTTCAACAAGAATGTAAGTTGGGCAATTCGCTCGTCTTCGACACCACCCCTGCCTCGCAATCTCATTTTGATCGCTGCCCCCAGACGCGGCAAACGATGCACACGCAGGATATGTTATTTATTCTCGCCTTCTCAACATGGCCCAAGCGATGGATCCCCTCCCACTACCCACCTACTACTCCTTCAGCCTTGTCGGTGGTCTTCTGCGTGATGGTTCAGGGATCTACCCTTGGCAGGCACACAACCCACATTATGACCCAGGACCACCACCGCCTCCAAAGCCCAAGAACCCCGACAAAAATAGCAAAAAACGCCCGGATTCGGGCCCTGTCATCCCAAACGAGCTCCGCGATAGCGCTTGAGGGCCCTGCAGCCTATATCTTTTCCAAGCACCAGCCTCACCGTTCTGCTTCACTGCAATCATTTGGTATGATACCATGACACGGAGAGCTGGGATATCATCTAGCACAGCATGGTAAACATCCGATCTGGACGGACGTAGAATTGCACTGCATGGATTTTTGTCACGTCAATATCTCGAGTGTTTGATAGCCGTAACAAAATCCTGTACCGTACTAACGTAGAACGCCTTAATTCGGCTTCAAGTGACCCGCCTAAGTTTCCCGCTGGCGGAGCTTTCTTTGTACAAGATGTGCCACTTTGTGATCATCAATTGTCCTAATTATGTACATCGTTCAAGATCCCTAGCAAGCGCCATCGCTTGTCCAATCACCAGCAGAACCTGAAAAAAAAATCTCAATCAAAACTTAAAGGGTTTCAGGGATGGTAACTGCATACCTCCCGGGGCATCATTCTCTGTCCACCAATTTGCGGTCCAGAGATATCCACTGCACATCGTTGGTCACAGACAAAGAGACACAAGTTGATGAGCCACTGACCTATAAGTCACTTCGTCCCCAGCAGTGTATACAACACCTGATTGCCAAGCTGCTACCCCGCTGCAAGTCCCCGTGGGGGTCGTGGTCGGAGAAGCGGTGCTACTCGTCGCGGTGGTCGTGCCCACGGATGAGGAGGTGGTGGTCGGCGTCGGCTGTGTTGGTGATCCCGCGCAAGCACTGACTGCAACCCTATGATGTGAGTGAATTCAAGACAAGCGATGGATAGACGTACTTGCGCCCCAACCACTCGAGCTACCACTACTGGGTACGGCATTGGTCCAGTAAGCCGCCTGTGTACTTTTTAGTGGATGATCCCCTGACGAGCCCGAGGTGCCGATTGCATACCTCCCAGATATAACCTTCGTATGATACCGTTTCACCAGCAGTGTATGCTTGTCCAGAAACATACGCAGCGGCTGAACAAGCGGGGTAAGTGAACCCAGTAGAACCTGTAGCACTCAATGCCTGCTTGATCGCGAGGTCGTATCTATCGTTGGCTAGCCCAAAATTAACCTGTGAAACAGTATGCGTGTCTCGGACATACCATATGCCTGGGAAGCGTCCCATAGCATGACACCGCCGAAAGAAGGAAAACTTTCTCTCATCTTTACAGCAATACTGCTGAGGTTCCCGATGGGGGCATAACCCGACCCGGCAGCGGTACTTGAAGCAGGGGCACCAATATAGATTTTCACCTGATGAATATTCCTGTCAACCAAATTTGATCCGAGCGCCGGGATTCGATGGCACACGCACATTTGCGTTTGGGCTAGTCTGCTGGGCCCACATGTCCCTTGTGGGAGGTTACTGCGCAAACCAATATTTTCGTGATAAGCACTTACCAAACACCAAAGTTCCAGTCCTTATCGACAGATCAGTAGGCAAGACACCTGAAGGTCCGAGCACAAACTTACCGAGGCGATATCGTAGTTTTGCAGGCCACATTGATTATTATCTGGCGCGGATTAAGTCCAGCGCTCCGTGGAGCAGAATCCACTTACAGAACTGGACGTAAATGGCATCGAACCCGACCTGATCGATCACGCTACCAAGATTAGCATCTGGGAATGGGCACTGCGGTGCACCTTGGAAGAGTTAGACACAAGTGCACACCCATAGAGAGTTGAATACCTGTGATGTAATACCTGAACAATACATTAGCTACTATCATGAACCAAATTCCGGGTGATCTCACGGTTTACTGGCTCCCGATGCCAGAGAGCGGATTTCCGTGACGAAAGCCGCATATCCTGTAGAGCCACCCCCTTCGATATCAAGGTCGACACTGTAACCGTCGATTGAGTGGCCTGGCGCTCGCTCTATCGATAACCTTACCCATCCAGCACGGCGCTCCCGAAGGGTCGTGTGGTGTTACTCCCACCCAAAAACAGGTTCCAGACTAAAAGCAGCACCCTCAGCTGGGGCAAGAGAAGGGTGAAAAAACACTCACTGGTCTGTGCAAAGGTCTGTGCCTCGGCATCACTGGTGAAGCCGACGCCACCACCCGCACCACCCAAAGAAATGGTTACGATCTTGCCCTGAGATTGACAATATTCGATGTCTGCGGCCAAAGCAGAACAGTCGGCAAGATCGGTTCCCGGAAAAGTGGTGTTATCCGTCGGGTTGCATGTCTAGGGTGAACGGTCAATGAAGAGCTACAGAGGAGAAAATGTGGTGCACATTCGCAAGATTCAACACGGGCATTCCGCCGGTACCGAAGAACGTGTCCACAAAGGCAACAGGCAGGGCATCTATGGCGTCGTCCTTTGATTCCTAGAGTGAATTCCTTGGCACAAAGCTGGCGAGGACAACATACCTGGCAATAGAATGAGATTGGTTGTTGGTAGTAAGCAGTATTACTGCTGGTTGCCCCATAGGAGTTTTGACCCCAGTACCTATGCTGAGATGTCAAGGAATGGCTGGTAGCCATGAAAGCTCATCTCACACTGCGACCTGGATAAAGTGTCAGTAAAAGCAATGGAGCTAGATCTTCAAAAGTGAACATACATTGTCGTAATAAGAGTTGTCGTACGCAAAGACCTTTCCCAGGTATACGCATATGGAGACAAAGATCGTGAAGGTGGGAAGGGTTGCCATGATGTCGAATCGTGAAGCAGAGGGTCTTCCTCCAACTCAGTCATGACCTTGCAACTCTTATACCTCCGAAGGAGTCAGCTGGCAGGAGCAGGGTCAAGTTTACCTCGAAATCGATATTCACCATGTGAGTGTACATTCCGGCCGCATAGCACAGAGTACCATATCAGGATGGCACTATTCCTAGCTCGAATGCCTCAAGATGCACTTCTTTGTCCGCTGGCATGACTGTAGCAGGACAGAAACAACAAGGTTCAAAGACTCACACGTCGTAGCTCACACGAAGGTTCACGAGGACAAGTGCACATGGCATCCACCTGACAGCAAAATAAAAGTCGATTGTTCATATCCCTGGTTTCATGTGTTTGATCGTGCGACCCTCTGTGTGAGCACGAGGTCGACCCGGAGTGGTAAGAAAAACGCGTCATGTGAGGAAGTTATACCGCATAGCACTGAACTTTGATCGCACTTATCAGGCTAGATTCCAGAAAGGAGCATCACTGGACATCCCGCTTGTTAGTAAGGAGATATCTATATAGAAGGAGTAATACAGCAATCGGTATCCAGAGATAAGGAGGGAGGTCGTGGATTAGGCTGATGATGCCCCCGAGTCTTCGCTCTCACCGTCTGCAGACGCAACAGAGGCCGCATTGCGTACAGGTTCTACCTAACGATCAGTTCGGCACAGCGCAGAAAGGGGTGAAAGTTTACCAAAGTATGGGTGTGCTTGCGCTTCACGGGCTGTCAAGCGCTCTTGGTGATCATAGCGAAGCAATTTATCAAGAAAGTCGATTGCCTCGTTGGAAAAATATCGCTGATTTTCCGATGTAACGAATTTCGACCACGACTTTCGCGGATACCTGAGCAATACAATGAGCAGTTGTTCGAGGAGGACGGACATGATCGCACCTGCCCAGAAGCTCGTCGTACTGCGGGTCGAGCCGAATGTTATACTTGTCGATGTAAGTATATAGTTCATCGGTGCCAAGAACCTTTGCGATCTTGACCAGCTGGTCATAGTTGTCGTGTCCGTGGAAGAATGGTTCTTTCCTGAATATCTACATGGGAGGGATAGGCACACACAGATAAACCAACAACATTAGGACATTCTCACCATCGAGGCAAACATACAGCCAAAGCTCCACATGTCAAGGCTGTAATCGTACTCCTGGAAATCTACCAAGAGCTCGGGACCTTTGAAGTAGCGCGAGGCCACACGAACATTGTATTCGACCTTGGGATGGTAGAACTCGGCCAAACCCCAATCAATGAGTCTTAGCTATGGCCATCGCGTTTGAACAGGCAGATATGACAGATTAGACTGGACAAATACCTTGCGTCGGTCGTGATCGATCATAACGTTATGGGGCTTTACATCTCGATGCATGATTCCCCGCGAATGACAGAAATCCAGAGCCTAGAGAGCAAAGTTGTTAACAATGGATACGAAAAGATCAGGAAGAGAAGAAAACCTTGAGAAGCTCGAACATGTAGAATCGGACATCGAAGTCGGTGAATCGTGGATATAGCACCTTGAAGTCGACATTGTCGACGTACTCGGTGACCAGACTTGGAATTTTTGAGGCAGGATCTCGGACGACATCCAAGAGTGCTACGATGTTCGGACCACCGGCAAGGTTTTGCAGGATCTTGATTTCGCGCTTTATCTTCTTTTTTTTCACCGGTTTGAGGACTTTTATGATGCATTTTTCGTCGTGTATGACATTAACACCCTCGAAGACCTGGAAGACGAGATGATTAAGATCTGCTGGTGATCACATACAGGGTTGTACCTCTGAATATTTGCCCCGTCCGACCTTGCGTACTATCTCGTAGTGATCCTGTGAGCCCCATTGAACCTGCAGATTGTCTGTCGGGATGTGTTAGCAGAGCGACTTGGCACCGAGAAGCTAGGTTGACCATATTCATGCCATGCAGGACCAAACTGTGCATTGACATCCCGGTAGACACGTGCGACAGACTTTGTGGGGGGCCGTACCATGGAAAGAGGTGATGGACAGAAACGCTGCTGGTAGCCGTGACTTTGCCTGCGATATGCAACGTGCCAACTCGTGTGCCGAAACAATTTACCCACGGTGACTTGATGTCTCGACAGCCCTTGCAATGGCCGCCATCAGTCCAATTCATTACCACTCCTCGGTACCACGTCTCCGTGCCAGCATCCATGCGAACCTTGCTCACCAACGGCGCCTACCCACCGCCACCGACTCGCCCCATCAACCCCCTCGTTCGTATTAAACGCGTAACCGACCCTGGCCATCCCGCATGCGGACAACATGGCCTTTTTGCACACAAGAAGATCCCGCCGAGATCACACATCATTGACTACATCGGTCAAGTACACTGCGAGAAACGACCCGACTCGGACTACGACCTCTCGCTGTACCGATCGCAGGACGGCGTCAATGTTGGGATCGATGCCCGTGATATGGGCAACGAGTCCAGATTCATCAACGACTACCGGGGGATCCAGGGCAAGCCAAATGCCGAATTTGTGGAATATAGAACAGCGGGTGGAGAGCTGCGAATGAGCATATGGGCACTGGGAGAGACAATCAAGAAAGGGGACGAGATCCTGGTCTCATACGGCAAATCGTGGTGGCGCAGTAGAACGTAAACAAGACGGCAGTGGTGGCAGTGCTCAACTTAGTCAGCGCAACAAATACATGCACACAGTTGTCGTCCCCGTTCAGGCCTGGCTTTGGCATCGACACTACCGCCAGATGATCCCTCGCTTCCCTTCTCAGCGCATTTCATCATTCATTTCCTTCTACACCTGTGCTAGACAACAGTCAAACCGTCCCCTTTCATCCTATTCTACAAGATCCCCGCATGTCCATCCGTCAATACTCCCTCAGAGGCATAACCCCAGAACCAAGGTTCCATTTGAATTGACCGTCTCATACGTCAACGTGACTCCCTTTCTTTACAGCGCGTGTTTCACACGTCTGCCGCACTTTTGGCGGGAGCCAACAGCCCCTACGAGGTTTTAGGTGTTAGCAAGGATGCGTCGGCTGCTGAGATCAAAAAAACTTATTTCGCTGTATGCCCCCCTCTTCTTATTGTTGCCGTATCCATTTACCCGAGTCTGGCCATAGCTTGCACGAAAGTATCACCCCGATACGAACCCTGACAAGGATGCACAAGCAAAGTTTGTCGAAATACAAGCAGCTTATGACGTATGTTCCCCGTTGTCAAATTTCACCATGCCTCTCATTCGCCCTAGATTTTGAAAGATGAGAAAAAGCGTGCTGCCTATGATCAGTATGGGGCAGCTTCTCAACAGCCCGGCTTTGATCCGAACGCGTTTGCTCGAAACCCATTCGGAGACGCTGGTGCAGGTTTTGCCGGGTTCCGCGACTTTGGTGCAGCTTTCGATGGCACCCAAGGCGACTTGTTCTCACAGCTCTTCGGCGGTGCCTTTGGCGGCCGTGCCCGTTCTGCTGGTTTCACCCAGAATTCCCGGGGTGCTGATATCGAGGCTCGTGTCAATGTCACTTTTATGGATGCTTGCAAGGGCACCCTCCGTACTGTGAATATCAATCCAGTCTCGACCTGCTCAACGTGTAGCGGTACTGGCCTCAGGCGGGGTGCTAAGCGCGCAACGTGTAATTCATGTCATGGTACCGGGACGCGGACATTTGTTATAGACAGTGGATTCCAGATGGCTAGCACCTGTGGAACCTGTTTAGGAACAGGTTCTACCATCCCTCGCGGCAGTCAATGCGACCACTGTGGCGGTCAGGGGCACGTTAGAAGCAAGAAAACCGTGAACGTCGACATCCCACCGGGTAAGCCGTCGGACAGTCTTTAGTCTTGTGCGCACCTGGATGCTGATTCAACGCAGGTGTCGAGGATGGCATGACAATCCGTGTGCCGGGAGCTGGAGATGCCCCACTAACAGGCAAAGGAAGTCATGGAGACCTCTTGGTCCGTGTTGGGGTGGCTCCCTCGAAAATCTTTCGAAGGCAAGGGGCGAATCTTCATCATGAAGCACGAATACCTTTACACACTGCACTTTTGGGCGGCCGTGTGCGAGTCCCGACTCTAGATGGTCACGTCGATGTGCGTGTCCCAAGTGGAACACAACATGGTGAAGAGATGGTCCTCAGAAATCATGGCGTTCCACCAGTCTTTGGTGGTGACAAAGGGGATTTGTTTGTCTCCTTTACCGTCCAGCTTCCGAGGTGAGACAGCTACACTTGCTCATAAAAGTATATACGATGATACGGCAACAGGTCATTGACAGCACGGCAACGTGAGATCCTGCAACAGTACGCAGACGACGTCGAGGGTCGCAGCACAACATCGCGGAATACTGCAACACACGACAAGGATGATGTGGGATCGACGACCTCGGGTTCTAAAAATGTAGACAATGGAGGCGCAGACAACGGTAGGGGTCATTTTACTTATCCAGCCGCATCCCGCGAGGATGGCTGGCTGTCTCGTGCGTGGAAAAGAATACGAGGACTTACTGGGCTTTGATTTATTCATGGACTTGACCTTGCGGCACTGGTTTCATCACATCGCTCGCTTCTCAATTCAATACCATAGAGGAACAGGGAGGCGGAGAACGGGCGAACAGGGATGATGCGTCGGAGAGCGCGGAGCGAGGGACGAAGAAGAGGGCCACGGTTTGATTAGAGAGTGATAGAAGCATTTTATCGCATATTTAGAGCCATTCATAAAAGGAAACGAGTCTATTTAGCCGTGGACCGCGGTCCCCCTTCCACTTGTTACTTTGACAGTGCAGTGCGTTTCCCTCCTCGCTGTTTCTCAAAACTCAACCATTTCATCCTAGCACGGCGATCTCGCATCTTGATCTTCTCCAGGTACAGATCATGCTCTCATACACGAGATCTCTGTTGCCCTCCTAGGACATATGTACTCTGAGTTTGCCTGTCAATTCATTCGCGAGATGGCAACCTAAAGAAGCACAATGGCTTCTTTGTGCATCGCGTCACAACATGACAAAGGCCTTACTGTATGTTTCGTTTAATGTTTCACCAAGTCGCCTTGCAGTCCTTGTCAGTCCATCCCGGTGGGTCAGTCGGAAAAAGACATCTTGTCGTTTCCCGATGGAAGCCACCCTCGTTATCGTCCGTATAAATGGGACGTCAGGACGGCCTCCCATTTGATTTGAACTGCACCTCCTGACAGTCCCCACTCATGTCCTCTCTAGTCTCACTTCCTTCGAAGCCATGGTCATCTCCATCGTCCCCTCCCAGTGCCCCGTGCACAGAGGGGTCTATAAGCACGTCGCGCACTGTCGACTCCGTCTCCCTTGTATCCCACCACGACGTGTCAAAACTCTCAACATCGCGTTTGCTCTTCGTGCATATAGGGTATCCCGTTGACTGTTTGCTCGTGCTGATCGTGCTCAACACAGTTGTAGGGCCGCAATGTCGTTGTTCCTCGCCACTACAGATTCCGTGCGTACCATACCTGGAACTTGTGACCGTTCCTTTACATCTTCACAGACCATCGTCTCCACGAGTTTGCCCACGATTACGAGTGATCTTTCGGCCTCTCAAAGCCAATACACCTGGGTCGGAGTCGCGTACATGCTCACCCAGACAGCATGCCAGCCACTATATGGCAAGATATCAGATCTCGTTGGACGGAAGGTCTGAATTTCTTTCCCAGGCTGCACAAGAAACGCTAACAGTCTCCCAGAATGTCCTGTACACAAGCATGATGATTTTCGCGCTTGGCTCATTACTCTGTGGCGCAGCCAAGGTAATCCACGATG
The DNA here is from genome assembly GCA_038092775.1 of Boletus rubescentipes. Classification (NCBI taxonomy): domain Eukaryota; kingdom Fungi; phylum Basidiomycota; class Agaricomycetes; order Boletales; family Boletaceae; genus Boletus; species Boletus rubescentipes. Next base: position 143,136 of record JBBPRA010000006.1, read on the forward strand.
ACTTCTCCATAGCATATCTTCCCTGATCAGATCACCTCAAGTCCATCATGGGACTTATACTAGCTCGTGCCTTGGCCGGTATCGGGGGTGGGGGGATAGTCAGTTCAGTGTGGGTCATCACTTCCGAAATAGTCGAGCCAAAAAACAGGGCCAAGTGGTCGCAGGCACTAAGCATTACATGGAGTTGTTCTGCTATCGCAGGACCTTTACTGGGTGGATTCTTCAGCTGTGAGTCAGTTGTCATACTTTCGAGCACGTGCCAACACGCATGTCGGTTATAGCTGGCTTGTCCGCGTCAAGCACAATCAGTTGGAGATGGGCCTGTAAGTTGCCAAAAGTTGCATTAGACCGCCACTCAGCGCCGTTTTCTTCAAGTTTACATGAACCTCCCCGTTTGCACGGTTGCGTCCATTCTCCTGGTACTATCTCTTCGAGGCGTCACTATCAGTCGGGCCAATGGTGCCTCATGGCAAACATTTGCTCGAAATTTCGATTTCCTTGGCTTGTACGTCCATGATGTAGTCTTCATTTCCACCAGCTTACGGCAGATTTGCAGACTGCTCTTTATGGTTGGGACAGGGTTGTTAATAGTCGGTTTTAGCTTTGCCACGAGCAATGGTTGTAAGGCGAGATTGTGACCTCACAAGTCCAAAGCTTCATTGACTTTACAGGGACTTCGCCTACCACTCTTTCGCTTATTATGATCGGACCCCTAATTCTCATCATTGGCGGTTTTTACGAGGTGCATACGGGTCGCGATGCCTTATTCCCACCTATAGCTTTCCGAAGTTTCACCATCGGTATGGAATTTCCAATCGGTAACATTCATGAACTCATCGACCTCCCAGTCTGCATTCTCATCATCACGTTCTTCCATAATTTGGTATTTAACGCTGGGACTTTCTATCTTGCGTTATATTTCCAGGTGCGCTCGCCCGCTGTGTAAACCAAACGAGCCTTACCTTTACCTCCAAATCAGGCAGTAAATGGCTCGACCCCTCTGGAAGCTGGTATTCAGATGTTACCGTATTCCCTCGGATCCTCGTTGGCCTCTATGCCGGCCGCATGGTTAATTGGATATTGTCAGAAAAGGACGGGTGACACGACTGGTCAAAAGTGGGTGATAACGACTGGACTTCTCGTCGCAACAGTAGGATTCGGTAAGCCTAGGCCGAGTTGAATCACAGTTCTGAGTTTCCCCTCATCTCTGTTTCAGGGCTTCTCGCGTTACTCAACGAGCACTCCCTGCGCCTCTCGCAGTCAACCTTTCCATTAATAGCTGGTATAGGCATTGGGATGTTGTTCCACGCTCCATACCAGGTGTTTGCAAGAGCACTAGGACCCTCTGATCTGGCAACAGGGACAAGCGCGTTTTTCCTGGTGAGATTCACTGGTGCAACGATCGGATTGGTAAGGTTTCTTACACACTGCTTTCCATCATATTCACCTTTTGCGTCGAGGCTGTCGCTGGTTTGATATTCGATGGCGTACTGTCACATTACCTGCCGTCGGACTACCAAATTCAAGGATCGTCTTCATCAATTAACTGGACATTGTTGAGCTCGATTGAGCCCCTGTCCCTGAGATGGGGAGTCCTGAACGCTGTCTCAAAGGCTATCCAGGTATGTTGTCTGTCTTCACCAACCGATCACGTACATCATTTCGATTAGACAATCTGGATCGTATGCACACCAGTTCTGTGTGTGGCTATGTTGGTGAGTATGAATCAAGAGGTTCTAGATATCGGTTTACTGATTGTACCACGCAGATTTCCTTTTTCGTAAAACGATTCCTCATAGAGGAAAGGGAAGACAATGTTCAGGAAAAGAAAGAGCAGACAGTCTCCTCCAATTCAACAGAACTCGCGACACAGGCATAGAATAAATAGACTGCATTTTTGTCACTGTACTTGGAACTAGAGATAGGCATGTTAGTCATAGTATGAACGTATATAGGTTGAGTATATTATGGTTGGTGCTAGGCTGTTATGACATTAGCATGTTTTCCAATTTGATAGGCGTCCCTCTTAAGCAGTCGAAACGTTCTCGAAAGAACCAAAACACATTCCTTCCACCCATGATGCAACTACGTCCGTTGAGTATCGAACGTCCATTCTAGAAACCTCACGGTAGAGCGTCACCTCGTGTTGGAAAAACACGATTTCCGTGTGTAGTTCCGCGGTCAATAAGACTAATCAACACGTGATAGCCATCAAGCTTTCAGCATACAGTCTTTATAGCCAAGTATGAATACGGGACAACGGAACGCTTAATTTCAATGAAGTAGGACAGAGCGCCTCCCAACACCCGGCGTTGTTCCAAACCCACCAGTCATCAATTGAATGTAGGTTAGTGCAAGGACACGTGTCGGTGGGAATGCCGGCTGCTTCGCGCGTAAGTTAAGCCCTTGTGTAGAGCCATGAGATGGGTGACGAGAACGCCTACTATTCAAAGAGCGAAGACGGTGGGTTAAGTTGACGCCATTGGCTGGTATTGTTCCGCGGAATATGGGACGAATAATACACACACCGAACACACCATCGGATGAGGTTTGAGGCACCGCAACACGCAGCAAGTGCGTAAGCAGAACACCCAGGAAGGTGGCCTACCCTGTTCCAAGGGGCAACGTAAAGTGGTGACATTGCGGCAGCAACACCCTTTAGCAAGGCAAACTTTACCTGGAGCAGAAGCTAAGTAAGTATTTCATTATCACAGGATGAAGTTGCCGAAGAAAGAAAAGGCTTCACAACAATTGACGGCACGGAACACCAACTTGCGATTGGTAATAGTTATACTATAAACCATTGGGATGAATTCATTTATGAAGATAGGGACATCGTCTTCGTCAACCGATCGAGAAAATGTATCGAGATTGGCACTAATGCATCCTCGAGTCCCCGGATCGCCACTAGTCTTCAAGATCAATTGGGTAGATCTCGTCGCACGACCGCGGCATGTATGAAAGGTTTACGGTGCCGATCTGCGGAAATTCATGTTCCTTCCAACTCGTAATGACACATGCCGTCCAGACGGGGTAAGCTTCTTTCCAGGCCACCGCGGACTTGGACGTAAGTCTGTGGTCCTTGTGGGCACCTGGAGGTGCTTATGTGTCAAGATATCTATTAGCTATTGGAGGCGGAAGTGAGTCCATGGATGAACAAATATTCACTTCAAGCTGGTCACACTGCCAATTAGAAGCGACCAGGATTGGCAGGATTGACCAGGCCCATCCGGGTCGGATGGCGTGTTGGTGGCGTGCCAGATGCTGGAGGAACAGCACACTACATCCAGCCTCCTACACCTAGGCTTGAATTTATGACTTATAGGAGACAAAATCTCATGTGCTCAAATGAACAAAAATACTAATTTGTAGTTTAAAATGTTGTGCGTGTAACTCACGAAAATGACTATTGCGGCCGCATATGACCCATGGCTATGAATAAAATCCAAGTTGGGTTCTCTGGTCATATGTTAGTCTGCTAGGCCAGGTTAGCCGCACCATACAGCACAACGCACCACTGGCACATGGGTAGGGCTGGCCAGAACACACACGATCTCTATTAAAAAGATTAAATGTCTATGAGGGCTCTCCATACTGAGCACTAAAGAGAGAAAAAATAGTTGAAGCAAGCATACAGATTGCAGAGCAATTGACGTGTACTGTCAGACATGGACTCTCTGACTGAACAATCCCTTTTTGGTACTTATGTAATACAAAATTACCTTGGGTGAGTTATCGTGCTTAGCTATTATGTTGCAAAGGTCCAGGGGTAGAGTGATCTTTTACTTAGGTGTAGAATAGACCACGACTCCTGGATAGGAGGCCGTTGACGTTTGGTAGAAAATCGATACTAGAACTAAACTACTGATGCAGTGAGTGAGATTGTCACGCCTGAGAAATTTATGATTACTTATGCGAAAGCGGCACCTCGAACCGGTACCTCGCTATGTTCTCCACTCGCGAATAAAAATCTGAAAAAAATGTAGTGATTAGAATCACCTGGCCTTAATTTATATAACAGAGCCGAGAGACGTAGTTGCCTTTGTTGAAGCGTTAGAAAGCAAATTCTGATTTTGTTGCATGGCTTTTCGCAGTCAGCGACACCAGCCAGTGCATGGGGTCCTCCTGTAATCAATGCTGGTCGTGTGCTCCCGAATTTCTCCTCTTTCGCTGTACCACCACCACCACCACTACCATGGACCATGTTGCAATCATTGCAGAAGCCTTGCCCGCGTCAATCCATTGCGATTCTCAGCCGCAAGAGACAAGGTCCTCTGTATTTTACAACCTCGACCATGAGGCGTCCCGAACTTTAGGTAGCTCTTCCTCGGCTCTGAGGAATTCAACAGTCAAGGTAGAGATTCTCAATGGATTGCGTAATGTGGACGTTGGCCTGGACGCAAGGTAAGCCTTTTCTCTTTCCGAAGCCCATGTTTGCTCCAAGTTTGTTTTCGTGGACAACACCAATAGTACAGACGTGTGTGACGGTCTGGTGTCCCTACTTTATTCTCGCAATATTGCTCATATTATTACTACCCTCGTAGGACCTACCAATCATCATCATTTGCTACACAATTTGTGTCGCTAGTGGTCGCGCTTCGTGTCCCTGCTTGGAGCACTGCTCAGCACCTAGACTCCACACAACTTTCGATTCGCAAGGCATCTGGATCTTTGACAAATGATGTTTATTTTGTCTCTTATCCACCCTCACCATCTATTCCTACAATTTTGTTGCGTATTTACGGCTCCTCGTCAGGTCCATTGATCTCACGATCTCGGGAACTTCATACTCTGCACATCCTCTCTTCGCGCTACCACATCGGACCACGTATCTATGGCACATTTTCTAATGGTCGTATCGAGGAGTATTTTGACTCGGTTACACTAGGGCCTTCTGATCTTCGAGATGAGAAGCTTAGTCGCTGGATTGGTGCAAGGATGGCTGAACTCCACTCAGTGGAGATCACTGTAGTCGAAGGACCACTGGCGGTTAGGAGTCTTGAAGGCAAGAGCTGGGAGATAGGGGTCAAGAAGAACGTCAAAACGTGGCTCCCCGTAGCTCGCGAAGTGCTTGCTCATCCATATGTGGATGAGAATGATCGTATTGTTCTCAATCTGGATGCTTTTGTGGAGGGCTGGGCGCGCTATCTCCGCTGGCTCTCTCAAGTAGAAAAGGCAGAGGGTGCTAGCCGGCGTGTCTTTGCTCACAATGACGCTCAATACGGGAACCTTTTGAGACTCGCTGGTAAGCTTGCGGAAGGCATGCCGGAGCACCGCCGAGTGCGTATCTGTTCCATAACATTTACCTGTTGATTGACGCCTCGTTCAAGCTCGTCGTTGTTGACTTTGAGTACGCCTCGCCCAATCCCCTTGCCTTTGATATCGCCAATCATTTTCACGAGTGGACTACCGATTATCACTCCTCCACGCCCCATCTACTTGATCCTTCACGTTACCCAACAGCCCCGCAGAGGCGTAATTTCTACCAAGCCTACCTCTCGCATGCCCACACGCTCCCGGAGACATCCACGATCGATGTTGCTGGCGAAGCTCGCTTAGCAAAGTTGGAGCGGCAAGTTAGCCTTTGGAGCCCTGCGTCGCATGGAATGTGGGCGATCTGGGGCATCGTCCAGGCAAGGGGTGATGTGGAGAGAGGTCGTGCGAAGGTTCGAGCAGAGTTTGATTACTTAGGATATGCAAAGTGTCGCATGGAGAGGTTCTTTCATGAAATTTTGACACTAGGTGTATAAACAAGCATTGTATTTTACATGTCTCAGTTATACTATCTCTTTTGCCCAAATGATTCGAGGAGAGAGAACTTCAATTGGAGTAAAGGCAGCAAACGACGCAACATGAATGGACATGAAGAACGTGGATAGCATAACAGGGTTAAGTCAAGAAGTGTCATGAGAGGGCGTATCAAGAGTTGAATGGGAAGTCATGGCCGAAAATCAGGTAGAAAATCAGTTGGCCAGCGTGTAAGCAGTGATTTGCAAGAGTGTAGGGAGAGAAAAGTAGAGCAAGAGTGTCCAACCTTCGGTTCGCGTGCGCACTGACTGTCCGTAGTACATTTTCGAGAAATTACATCCAACCCTCTGCAAGTCTTCCACCAACGGTCAGCTCAGAGGTCGACCAAGCATCTCCATTTGGTTCGGAGGAGTGGGGGTATGTAGGCGCGCCAGTCAAGTTGCTGCTACGGGTAACGTTACCCCAATTGCCGGCACTACCTGAACGGACGTGGCTGCTGCGCGGCATTGCATTACTAGCGGAAGCACGTTCATTCGCCATCGTGAACGATGACGTTTGATTCGGGGCTGAAGGTGTTGAGGGAGAGACAAAATCGAGATCGACATCTGTTCCATTAAAGGAATGACGAGCACTAGAATTGTTCGACGAGGCTTTATTTAAACGCTGCGGAGAGAAAATATAAGTCGTACACATCTCTGATGTTTTCCTCAATCGCACCTGATTATAACCGACGATATCAAGCCGGCTTGCATTATGCCTCCCGAGGTCAGGACCAGCCGTCAACGGAACGGGAGATTTCATCGAGGTCTGCTCTGGGTGCGAAAGCATCAAAGCATTACTCGCGAATGTTGGGTAAGCAGACTTGTTTTGCTTGGTGACGTTGTTCAAAGCAGACGTATCCACTCGAAGAGAGCCCGTAGGTGGTCGGCCATTGAAAAATCCACCGGTGGGAGGTGAGACTTCCACTGGCGTGGCTTCGTTCTTCCTCTGTATGCGTTGCAACAATGAAATTGAGCATTCATTAGGGTCACTGTTTGACCGTTCGCGGTTGGGAGTGTTCGCAGATGGCGGAGGGACTCCATCAGCTCCAGGTGCAACACCCGAGACAGGAAGTTCTGTGTGTATGAAGCAGCATCGCTTTCCATACGGACAGGCCCCGGAAACCCAGAATGTCTACGAAGCGCATGAGCACGGAAGTATGAAATTATCAACGATACCACGAACCCTACAAATTTCAGTCTTATACTGCAGGAATAACTGGTTAACGATGGAAACACTCGTGACCGGAAAAATCACCTTAGGGTGTCGAGCCACTGCACGCAGCTCTTCCTCTCCATGAGCAAACTGGCATTTCGCGCCATACCGGCACGATCCTTTCTCTTCCCAAGACCTGCATAGCTCCGTTTTGTATAATCCCAGCTTGCGGTTGTTTGCGCTGGGACCGCTACCAGTCTGTGAACCTGCATTAGAGCTACCGGTGTTTGTAACTCCAATTGTCTGGTTCGGTAAAGTCCCGTATGGTCCAGTAAATTGTGCTTGTAGGCGGTTCACGGCCGCCGCAACATCTGGCGCGTATCCATCTGGGGGCGGGTAAAACTGGTTAGCATACAACCCAATGGGTGCTAGCGCTGGGGGAGGGTATAAACTATGAGCGGCTGGCGCAAAAGCTTGGCTTCCTAGGAGAGCCAGAGTAGCAGCATCCCTGAGCGCGGAAGGGTCGGAGGCAGAGTGTTGGTGGGTAGCCCGAAACGCGTTGTGCTGTTGCTGCACCCGGGTAACAGCTGGATGGTGGCCATCTACGTGGGGTAGGACCATATCGTAAAGCTGTTGTGCAGTACCCAGAGAGAGGTGGGGGACATGACCCGCCGCATAACCAAGGCCAGTTGGATTAGGAAGTAGAGACTGCGGAGGAAATCCGCGTTGGGGCTGACGGTAGGAGGTGGGTGGGACCCCATCGGCTGGTCGACCTTGGACAAATTGTTGCGAGGTAATGCCCTGTGCAGGAGGGAAAAAGGGTCGCGGCCCTGCCGCATAATCAGCTTCTGCTTCAGTTGCTAGAGGCCCGGGTACGGCGCGATAACCGTATTGTTGCTGACCACGACCAAAAGCGCCGGTACCAGCTAACGAAGGATACGTGGGCTGATCGGGTGAAAAGGGTTTATCTCCTGCGCCTAGGAGGTCACGATAATGGGAAGAAGACCACTGGTGTGGGGGAAGAGCATTGTCTCCCGGTTGAATCGTTCCCGAGGGTTCCTCGCCTGCCTGCTTGAGACGACGTAATTCAGCCGACGACAACCCCCCACTGAACGAATGTGGGCGCTCCTTTGGTTCGCCACCAGCCGCAACCTTGAACTGGGGAGGCCCCCGAAGGGTGTGGCTGGCCGAAGACAACGCAGACTCGTGAGAGTCTAGGGTATCCGTGGAGGATACTCGAGAATGGGAGGGTGAAAGCTGATGATCCGAGCCCTGGGGTGAGGAATCGATGCTAGCCTCGGAAGCTGTTTCCAGGGGACTAGCTTCGTTATACTGGACGACTGCGGCAACGGCAAGTTTGGATTGAGGCGGAGTCTTCATAGGGCCATGAACATCTGAACTGAGATTCAGTCTGGCGATTTCCTGCGCCAGCTCCCACTCCGAGGATGCGTCAGCATTGATTAACTGGCCAGTCTCATTAAATCGCCAACGATGGTTGCTGTTGTTAGAGGGGGTAATATGACGCTCAGAACGATTTGATTCTGCCGGAAAGCTTGGGTTCTCGGAGATGCTGGTACGAGGCATGGAGGATGGTTTCTGAACCGCGAATAAAGAGGTAGGCCGGAAGCTCGAAGACAATTCTGTGGGAGAGTCTTGCGTTGCGGATAAATTCCAATTTTTCTAGAAAGGCGCTGGCTAAGCAAACCTAACACGAGGTATGCACGAGTACTTGCCTCTTGTGTGAATTCGTTGTTGAGCCGTTGTATTTCGCGTGTATGCGTCCAGGCAAGTGTGCCAGATGAATGCGCACGATTGGGGATAGATATCGATGAAGCTGATTCGCGTGCAGTGTACAGACTGTCCGTTGATGCAGTAGTACTGGGGACCACCTTTTGCATTTAAATCTGGGTGATCGACGGGGTTGGATATCTGCAGGGGAGTGACGGGGGGGACTCACCAGTAAATTAGAGTGGATGTGCGTCCAATGATGAATGCAGGGATAAAAAGGTGCTTGAGTTGGTATGAGACAATAATCAAGTGATGTTATGGATATAGGATAGGATGCTGAGCTGCGTAATTGACAAGATAGATAGGGCCTTCGTCGACCTTTTGACCAGCTGAGAGGTAGAAGGACGAGCAGCAAAGATCTAGGAAGAAAGCACAAGATAGGTATAAAAAGATGAGCGGGAACGAGGCGTCAAGGGGTCGTGAGCACTCTGGTCGCGTGTTGTGGATCAGGACTCAGGCAAAGCCGCCGGAGTAGGGGAAGCTGATGGTGGTTGAGGGTTTTGTGGGTTCCGGAGTGTGATGATAATGGAATGTGGTAAAGGGGAGGCCAGTAGAACTGTGCAGGATTTTGATCGCAACGTGCCCTTGTCGAGGCGGCGTTTGTCAAATAATTATGAGCGTGACGAAGAGTAACCCAGTACCCGTTGTAAGCTGGAATTAGAACACTGTACGCGCACGTTCAAGTGTTCGTCGTCGTTGCTGCTGTCCAGCCGAAACCGGGAAAAGAACTGCGACGGGTGCCCGTTGAGTCCAGTTGGAAGAGAACTTTGAGAAGACGAGCCAAGGCGGGCGCACTGGTTTCGCCCGTCGTGTCGTAACGGCCGGAGCGGTTACTAATTGCGGTGCCATCAACGCGGCGCTGTCACATCCCCATCATCCGCGACGCTCGCAAGCCACCCTCGACGGCGATCCTAACACAAAGATTCGCCGACTACCACTTCACATGGCGCCGCGACTTTCTCCACCGTCATGCCCTGTGTATCATATTTTGAGGTCCTTTACCGTTCTAGCCTGCAAGCGTGTGCACCCACGAGCGACAGCCTCAGCCTGCCAGTGCGCGCTAACCCCAACGTACCTGCGACACGTGTACTCACACGCCTCTCGAAATTCAACCGCAGCAGTTCCCCATTAGATCCCTTGACTGAGTATAAAAGTCGCTCTCGGCCCGTTTGTGTGGAGCGATGAGGTGGTATCGCACTCGCATCGGGCAGCAACCCCACAGGCTGCACGCTGCATGTATTCTCCGTGCTCCTATGCCAGTGGAGTTCCCCAATTTTTACGTGGATGGAGGGAGGAGATCCGTCACGGACCTGCCAAATGCTTCCGAAAATCGCGGACTTTGAATTCGTTCGCCGAAAAACAAATCCTCGCCTCGCTCTACCTAGTAATTTACTGTGTCTTGTCGAGTTGCTCCTGCACGATCGCCGTGGGATTCACCCATACCGAAGGCGAGATTACCATTCGGGAATCAAACCAACAGCGCTCGAGTTTCCATTCCATCTATTTAGTTTCTACCCTGTAGCACTGCCATCGGCTAGCACACTGATTCGATCAATCTACATACCAACACCTCAGTCTTGAAGTAATGCAGCTGTTGCGAAACGCACGCACTAGTAGCGGGCTCCCTGCTGGAGCGAACCACAGAATACTCACGCATTATGCCAGAACCAGTATAAACACACTGGGGGGTCAGCTGATATGATCATATCTGAACATGCGGTCACCACGAGGTTTCGAATTTCAAGTCTCATGAGATGGCACGATGGTGACTGGTGACTGGTGACCAGTAACACCTTCGGCCGTACTTGGGGATACTCAGCGGTCGGAAGATTCCACATAGACGATCTCAATCAATCCTTTTGCAGTGGATTGTTTTGTTCGTCAGGGTTTGCCATGGAAATGAAACACAATTCTATTTGTTTTGGCGGACCTGCATGAGGGGGTTGGGATCTCGCCTATCATATACAAGGCCACAAGTACAGGACTATATCGATAGTCATATATCGACGATATGCGCGTGCCAACCAGGACTGCCTCGTGCCGAATCAAGCATCTATAAGGCAACCATAAGTACTCTCTCAGATAGCCAAGTGGTATTCTTACAATACGATGTACCAACCAGCATGGTAGAAAGGCTTTGCAACTGCTCTTCGTCAAACGACAATTGGTCTTTGTGCCACGTATCCTAGTCAAACATCACGCTGCATGTCCACGCAATCAAAGGATATGTCATACCTGGTGTGTCTGCGTAGGAGGCGTAATGTTTAGGTGTCAATCGACGACCAAAGAAAACCTTCGCACCTTCTTGAACTCCGAGGCACAGTGACGTATTGTTGTTGAAATCGGAGGTGGATCAGTCGCATGTTGGGCAAGCACTGAATGCATTGAACCCATTAAAAATGAATTACAAGGCAGCAGCATGATAAAAGTGGAAGGAGTGCAGCAGACCTTCTGTAAGAGGAGGCATCCAAGATTCAACCGAGTAGGGGGAACTCTCGATCAGGGCACAAAGCCCAAGGATAGCGGAGTGCAGTTTTCTCATCGATTCACCATAGTTAGGTGCCGATCGAGAGGGCAACTTTATTGTACGAGCCAGAGAGATGAATCGACTCTATTGCGACAGTGTCAGTGGATTTTAGGATATTTGTCATTCATTGGGTACCTTGAGGGGTATGATGTTCTGGCGTTGCGAGCAACGCACTATACCTGATAACGTCTTCGAGGACATCTCACGAACTTCAACGTTCTCATCTCCTAGACATTCAAGCAATACATCCATGACCTTTGAGACACCACCAGGAGAGATCATTAATAGATTACGATAGAAAAACATCACCAGCACTGGTAATGTATGCAGCCGGATGCGCCAGGACTGTAACAGTTTCATCATATCGTAACTGCAAGCGAAAACTGCCTCACGTACCTTGGAAAATTGGATTGCTTCCACCAACTTCTCTAAAGCCTCCTCGGCAAACGTAGCTGGCACGTAAACTCCAGACATCACCTGCAAAACTGCAGCGCTATATTTTTGCAATTCTGGATTGTCATTGAGCTCCGACATGTTGAGTATTTCAGGCCTGCCAACGCGAGTGAATTTTATGGCAGTTCACAAATGGAAAACGTACAGCATCTTCATGGCGGACGGAAATGCGAGGCATGCCTCGGAGCCATGAAAGGAAACCCATAGCCACAAAAGCACTTCGAGGAAGGTAAGCAGCGCGGCGCCCAGTTGCATTTAACTTACTCGTGAGACCAACTTTGTCAAACTATTCACGAATCAGATGAGGTCGGTGAACACATAGAATACTTACCTGAGACTGGGATACTCGTGGGGGTGGGAAACGCTGATCTTTCCACTCAGGAAGTCGCCGAATAATCTCTTGGAATCGATCCTCGAATACACATTTTCTGCAAAGTTGCTCAATATAGTCATACAGAAACATAGAACATACTAACCGAGTACCGAGCGGGTCTTGAGTCTCACTACAAGAAGCCAACAGTGCAGATACCGAAGGGTACGATGGACACCATCTGTTCCTTGCGATGAAATAAAGAGTACTTGCCATGGTGTTTCGAATCTGGGCAAGTTCTTTAGTCAGCTGAATAGGAAGACAAAACATGCCAGAAAGCATACCTCAGCATAATTCGAGTCTGCATTGTCGAAGAACAACGAGACATATTTTTCCGAGAACGGATTAAATCGCACACCCATGGCATCTACTAATATAGAGACGGCATTCAATGATTTCGTGACTAGGATGGTGTAAGTGTAGCTCAAAAAGCATAGTGACGTCGATATACCTGCAAATGCCGAGTCTCCCTGGAAGTCTAGGTGAAGAGACAGAATCCAATCCACCAGAGGCTTGTTTCGGCGAGGATCGCGATCTTCCAGTACCGTCTTCGCATCGAGCAACTCAGCGCGTGGAACGAACAGCAGTGAAGAACACTCACTTGAAGGAACGAAGTCCAGTAGACCACAGTATCTGGTCGAGCTTGGGAGAGGATCTGGTCGAAGCGGGGCACGAACCAACCCCAAAGGGAATCAAGACTGTGTTGGGACCAGTGCTTGGATCCTATGGCACGTGAGTACGAGCAAATATGAGTCCCGTATAACATACCCCGCAGTAAGCCCGTCAGAATTTCAGCAGCCGCAGCCTGTTGGAATTTATCTGTGCTAGCGAGTAGGGGCTCCACTATGTCAAGCAAGTCTGGCAGCGTGGCATTTGCAAACATCTTGGCTGTATGTTATTACGTTAACTGTCACTCCACCCCGTTTGCGTGAAAAGACATACCAATAGACTTGATGAACAGAACATTTTCTGAACGCAAGTCGGAAGCACCAGTATTGTTGTCTGTTTCCTGGCTCCATAGCGCGACCAGCTTTGAGTAGTAGTCTTTGTCAGTGTACTCGCTTATGATGGCCAACGACTCGGAGGAGGATGCGTCCCACACGGGAGGCTGTGCAGAGTCGGCCAGAATATATCCTCGGATGGTTGTGGCCCATGTCAAAAATCCAGTCTCGAACTTGTCAACAAAAGAATCACTAGAAAATTGTCAACATGGGACCAGTGCGGTGCTGGTTGTGCTTACTTGGGGCCCACTAAAGGCTCGTGGAGGGTGTTCAAGAACTGGGTGTAATCGTTGATGATAATTTCGCTGGACAACGGATTTCGCCATTGACAGAGCCAAAGTTCCTCATCATTCTTTGCGTAGGTCCTCATTTTGATGAAAATTGATTCTCGCACGATCCCCCTAGAAGTAAAGATCACGTATAAAGACAGCATGTATCAAAAATAATGTGTAATTCTTACTGCTGCGCGTTGAGTCGAATCGAGGGCTGGACACTTATCGTCTGTTCTATCAAGAACCTTACCACATCAGGCGGTGTCGGTGTGTCTCGCCTCATGAGCCCGAGAAGGAAAGTGATGGCCGTCTGGACATATCGCCACTGTGACAAATGGAAGTCAGTCGGCAATATGACAAAAGGAGAAGTACGAACATGAGTTGTAGGACTGGCAGCAATGCCAAGCACGGATTTCACCTAACAAGAAACGGATCGGCATAATGGAATATTGGTTTAATTCACGCGCGCTTAAACCTACCGTATGCTCATGTTCCTGGTGTTGCTTCTGAGCTCTCTTGGGGGCTATTGCCAGAGCAGTTCTTCGCAACTCGTTGTCAATGTTACGAGCATCCAGTTCCGCTTCAAGATCTCGGAGAGCAGCACTGACTCCAGGAACATCTGTCGAATATACAGCTGTGTGGATCACCTCTTCGTTGAGGTGAACGAGGCAGTCGGAGGAATTCGTCGAGACCAACTTTTGGACTGAAGGCTGCCAAGAGCGACCCAGTCAGTCAAGATAGGATGAAGCCGCTAAATCCGCACTTTCTCCTCATGTTGACACTCCAGCAAGGAAAGCAAGTATTGTCTTTGCAACCTCTGATCTACGAAGTTATGAGCTCAGCGACAAAAGACACCTGATGTCATACCAGCCATGATATACGCGGCTTTTTTTTGATGGAAAAATCAGCGTGTGTAGTAGTAGTTTTGTATGGTGCACCCTCACTTGTTCCCTTATATCCAAGCACGTAAAGAGCACCTTTCATGCGATCAGGGTTGTTCCCCTTGCTTAAGGAATCGAACATTGTTGGCAAGACGTATCTCGTAGATCGCACGTAGTACTGTCCCCGTTATCAGTTTGGATATGAGTACGGCGCGAGGCAACTTACACCGCATATGTTATGCAGGACGCTCTGCGCGAGGCTGCAGGAGAAGTCAAATGATGATCTCGAGGAGCAATCATCCACATACCGCCGCACCCTTGTATACGGCGATAAACAAAGTTCCGCCAGGTCGTCCTTGAGTAATCGATCATCTAACTCCGAGCGTCGCCGATACAGCGCGTGTATGTACAGGCGGCTAGAATGGTAGAGTTGTGCTCGCTTAGCCCAAACAACTCGTGCGTTGTCTTTTTGACGCGCAGACATGCGATTCACTCTGCGCAAGGCAATTAACCCCCACCTGCATCAGAACAAAAAAAATGGGCGCACTCTCGTGACTGAGAAAAATTCTTCTGCAAAGTTGTGAAGTCGCCTCTGCTCAGCCCGTAGTCGAGGAAAAATGTATCCACGGCTTTGACCAATGCGATCACGGCATCAATGTGGTCCTCCTCCTCTTGGTCTTGGCGCAACTTCTTTGCAGCAATGTGTATGAGATTCCCGAAGCGGGTGCGCAGCTCCATGACACGCTGGTAGCGTGAATCTTGAGGGTCCGTCAGAACTATCCCTGCTTGCACATCCAGTTGGTCAACGATAAGTCCATCTACATCGATGTTTGGATCGGAACAGGAGTTGACAACTTCTTTGGGAGCCTCCTTATAAAATGTGGGCATGCCATTCCAGACTGCCTTCGAGAAAGCCAGATAGCTATCCTCACAGATGTTACTAGAGTTATAGCCAACCCACATCACAACACCCACCGACAGAAATCGTTGCGGGAAACGCTATCCCATCTATCAGAAGAGTTTACGAGGGCCTCGACTTTGTCAAGTGTTGGCGAGGCAATGCGATCTAAGATTTGAAGGACAAAGTCGACCTCTTCCGCATTTGGAACTGAAGTATTCCAAGTAAGTTTCTGGAAGAGCTGGCATGGCAGTGTCAGCTTACCATGCCATTCGATTTTAACGTCTTTAGGTTCAACAAGCTGGCCCCACTGCGTGCTGTGTGCCTTATCGAAGTCTGAAAAAAGGAACTTACCATGCGCCACCAATACGAACGACATCAAAAGTCCTACCTGGATCGATCCATTGGTCACTGTTGACGAAATGATTATTGATAGGGTAAACCGTCGTTAATGTATGCAACACCCGCGACACCAAAGCAGCAGTCCCTGAGTACCCTCTCTCGCTCTTCGTCTTCTCAAGCAAGAGTGACAGAAGCTGGATGATTGTCTCTCTATGTTTGAGTAGCTGCGAAAGCGTCGTCAGATGGTTAATCACAAGATACTTCCGCATAACTCACAGCACGGCCACCGTACCCAAGACATCCCCTGAGGATGGCCATGTCTAATGTGATAAGTTGGGCAAATTAGTGCATAATCATGAGAATCGCAAGTTGACGCTCACTCCAGTGAAGGGTCGTGTCAGAGGGCACACTCTCATGTGTTGAGGTTGTCCGAACGCTCGATGCGCCGTGTTTCAGTTCCTCTTGGATCTGCAAGACACAGAAGGGTAAAAACTTGTCGATAGTTTGTTGAGGCTTCGCACGTGCGAGACATGCAACGAGGTGCCCAAATGCCCTCACTGCGTTTGACTTTGCGTTTGTTGTGGCGTAATCGTAGACCAAGTTGAGAACAAGGTCGAAAAGCTGATCGGATAGATGGAGACAGACGACATCGGCCATGCTCTTTATAGACTTCAGAACTGCCTCCTCAGTCTTACCTCCAGTCGTCTTCTTTCGGCCTCCTTCTTCTGGGAGATTCTCGTACAGGGCGAGAATGCGACGGAAGAGAGACGCCACCCAATCTGTAGCGTTGAGTCTTCAAACGTTCATAAAGATGGATCAAGTACCTGCAAATCCTGAAGTGCTCTCGCGGACAAGAGCACGCTCTTCCTCCCTGCTCAGAGCAATGAATGGGCTCATCTCAACGCCCTCAGGAAGTGGAGTTCCGGCATTGTCAAGGTCAATAAGATCTTCGCTAGGCGCGTCGCCGGATAAGGCAAACCCGGCGTGGTGCATAGAAATGTCGCCAACCTTGACATGCTGAATCGCACTAACAATAAATGATGTCGCGCATATAGTCTTGTTCGGGTCATTCTATACCCGATAACGTCAAAGATAAATCGAAAGGCAAGAAGAATGTGACAGACCAAGTCAATGCCCGGAACGCATAGCTCAAGGAGCGGCAGTAGGTGTTTTTGACCAGGGCGCCATAGCTTCTCGGAGACCAAGGGGAGAGATATACCAGAAAGTATCTTGAGAACTGCTGTGGTCCGGTGTGTCTCGTTGACAGCTTCTAACCCTCCATAGGCGCGCTCAAGTAGCTCCGGCATGACCAACGCAGGCTCGAGCTGTGCCATCACGCGTAGAGCTCCTTGTGTCATAGCGAGAGACAATGGATCCTTCGAGAACATTGCAAGTAAGGCAGGCGTGAGAAGGGTGGTGACAAAGGCTCGACGAATTGCGGTCGTAAGTCGACGAGTCTTCGTATATAACTGTCAACGCGATAGTACTGCAAAGTACCGGAATACTTACCACCGGAGTGCGACAGGAGGGTAGATGCTCCTCAGACCAACGATCAGCAAACTCGGTCGTTAAGCGTTGAAGGAAGCTCGTAAGCTGTAAACAAAGTCAGAAATAATGACGTATGGAGCACACGACCGACTCGCCAATACCGTCCAATGACCATGATTGGATGGATGGAAAAACGACTCCGTGCTAGTAATCAGGCGGTCTAAAGTGTCCATGGCTTTCGAGCCCGCGAGATATGTTGTCTGTCCGCTTTGGGAAGACGGCGTTGCTGACGCAGAGTCGCCACGAAGAGGGCCATCAACGGCCATGGAGTAGACGAACAGCTTAGCGAGAGCATCTACATCAAGACCGTGTCATGTCGGTGCCTCGATGCATGTGAAGCACCTCTCAACACACTCACTTATGCGGCTGATAGTTTTCTTAATCTTGGATCCTTGGCGAACCGATGTTGCATCCGCATGCGCAGAGGTCACATTGGGGTGCTGTAAAAATATTAAAAACCACATGAAGAAGCTCTCGTCAAAGTCGCTTACTCTAGATTTCCCCACAGGAACATCTAGAAATGAGTGAGGGATGAGGATGTGGCAGATACATAGTCAGGGACCCACACATGGATTCAAACCCTTTGCTGACAAGTAAGTTCCATTCCTGCTCGGAAAATATACCCACGTCCTTCCATTGCGCCCCACCTTCTTCACCAAATTTACCTGCTTTACCTGCGACATGTTCTTCCGCCAAATTTCCAGCCAATTCGAGGAAACGATCATCCATCGAAAAGGAATTGAATGCCTCCCAGAGCGTGAAGACAACAGGAAGGTAGAGGTGCGGATGAGATGGAGGAATGAAGGAAGTCAGCACCGGAACCATGGTGAGGATCGTCTACATGAGCTCAGCATGTATACGCGACATGTAAGCAAAGAGAAAGGGACCTTACGTTGGGAGTAGTCATGGGGAAGAAAGTGCCAAGCATGTCAGGGATATCGTCGGCAGTGAAGTACGGTTTGCAGATTTCTGCGACATAGAGCAAGATGTTGTTCAAGTTACGACTAAAAAAGGATGTTAATTGAACTAGAACAGAGAATGTAGATGTTGCACACTTTGTTTGGCCAAGACGTTTCTTTGGAAAGAGTTCCTTGTAAAGAACCTGCCAAAGGGGGCGCCATGGGAGATGTAAATCCCCTGATTCAAGCCTGCGTTTTCCCGTCTTGCCGAGGAGGCGAGAGATGATGTCTGCCCAACTTCGGATGACGCGGACGTCCAAACCAGGAATGAGACACAACTCGTAATAAAACCTAACAAGCTTGGCGCGAGTGGAGGTTGTTATGGGGTAACGTAACTGTAGCCAACTGGGCGAAATAAGATATTTGGGATGAAAGAGGGGTTGGAAATTTACCATTCCAACATAGCATCCCAGGTTGTGAGGACGGACCAGTTCTTGGACTCGGCACATATAACGAGCTTTGCTATGATGTGCTCCAACTTGTGCTGCATCTCATGGAGAGACTCGCACTTGTAGGGCAGAGCATCGAGATAGACGGCAAGATTGGTTCTTTCTTTCTCGTAGGAAGATTGGTCTGGAGCAAGAGAGGACATCTCTTCAGCAGGTGAATCAAAGACGTCAATATCGCCGTCGTCCATTTCCATGCCTTGAATAGACAAGCTACCAGAGCCTATGTCGGCGATGATACTAGGTAGCGATAGATCAAGCGTAGTCATCGATATGGGTTCAGATGAAGGCAAGTGAGAAATCGGAGGAAAGAGGACGAGACGTACGACGGAAGCGAAGATGCTTAATATACGCTGACGCGTCCTTTTTATGAGCGGATTGCGTATGCACTTGATCTTTGGTGACGAGCGGTAGCCGCGAGTGCACGTGACCTGCCACACTTGATCATGTTGCACATCTTCAAGTTTGCTTGCGCTCGAGCACGCCCCTCCTCCGTCCTGTATGGCGCCGCCTCTCTGTTCTCCGCGGTGTTCGCGTTCCACCACGCGACCACTCCCATCCACCTCGATGCCGCCCACCACGACGTCCTAGGTAAGTTCCCTCCCTGCGACACCGAGATTTGCCAACCTTGTCCGACCTTAGTCGACCCTGCCACCTCCGTCGAGTTCCCTAAACAACTTCGGGTCCCTTCCAAGTTTCCGCTGCCTCCCCATTCACTCCTTGGGGTCGGTGTCCGCACGGTCTCTTTTCTCGGCATCCATGTCTATTCCGTCGGGTTCTATGCTGACCTCACAGCTCCGAAACTCAAAGTTCGTCTCTCGGCGATGGCGTGGGCACCGATACTGACCCGGGAGGACCCAGATCCCCAGTAGTGCCTCACCCGAGGAGAAAATTGACTATATAGTCCGAAACACGTCTTGCGTTCTGCGCATCGGTGAGATTATTCCGAGTCTATCCTCAAGTTCGTCTACATATACATATCGATAGTACCGACACGCCATACCTCGTACACTCATCTGCGTGATGGTTTTATGCGTACTTTGACAGCACGTCTCCAACTCGTCAAGTCCCGTGGAACCCTTTCCGCTGAAACAGAAAATGCTGTCCAGTCCCCTCTCCGCAAACTCAAATCGATCTTCCCCACTACCAAACTTGCGAAGGGTAATCCCCTTGATGTGCACCTCACCGCACCCACTGGAGACCCAACGCGCCCAAGGAATTTGGTGTTTTCAGATTTGGGTGCTGTTGAGAGTGACTGGGTCGCTGAGGAGTTTGTATTGGCATACTTTGAAGGAGAGGGAATTAGCCCACCAGTGAGCACTACTCCTTGTCGGCTAAACGGTCTGCTAAACACCCAAGTCCAGATGAAAAAGGCGACTGTAGAACGATTAGCCAACATTGGAAATTAGAATAATCTATGTTGTATGTCGGCTCGAAACTAGAAAAAAGCTTTGTTGAGAGAAATAACATGAGACCAATCATAGTCCCGTTTAGCTCAGTTGGTAGAGCGCGTCACTAGTAATGACGAGGTCAGTCGTTCAAGTCGGCTAATGGGAATTTTTTGGATCCTTGCTCGTGAGGAAAACCGTACTCGTTTTTTGTACACGGTAGGGGTACGACGTTGATGTCTTCAAACTCACTTGCTCACTTGTGGAGGCCCCTCCGTTGCGCGCAGCCGCGGTGCAGATCCGCACGCACAACGGACGACCTTTTTCTCACTCACTGGGTCATCTCCAGAAGATATGCCAGTAGACATAGTGCCCAATCTTCTTTGCTCACTTCCGCCCTCGACCAGAAGCAGAGAACGTTGTCTCGTTCGAGCAGGGAAGACTCGGTTGGGCCATTTCAACTCGGTATCTCACAGGCAGCCCTGAAGCGTGGGGACAAGACCAAGAGGTGGTCAGAACTTAGTGTCGGCGGCAAGGGTAAGTCGTCACCGTCGCCCCATGATGTGGCTTGTCGTGATACGCTCTAGTGTTACGCACGACTCAACGTACTACCAACCTAACTGTGATACTGCTCGGTGCCGGACTGTCCGCTGTACTCGTCTACGCGCTTACTTCGGAACTCTTTTCAAAGAACTCGCCGACAGTGCTCTATAGCGACGCCTGCGAGCGAATCAAGACTTCCCCCCGAGTAAGTCCTGCACCCCCAACAGAGAATCGTTGCTGACATGGGTGGTAGGTTGCCAAGTACCTTCATGCTCCACTCGCTTTCCACAACAACCCGCCCTCTTCTCTGCGTCCCCGTCACCGTCATCGACATGTAGCATCACAGATAGCTGTCGACTCCTCCGGCCGGGAACACCTGCTGTTGAACTTTTACATTCAGGGTTCCTCTTTGGTGTTACCCCCAACGGAAGATGAGACAGATGTACAGTGGGCCAGCTATGTCGAATCGCTGGCCTCCTTGACCTTTGAAGACGTCAAGGAGAAAATGAGTCCGTTTATCGACTCGGCGCGGAGCGCTTTCAAGTATCTCAGAGGGGACGCTGTCCCATCTGCGATACCTCCAGCGGCGACGGCTAAAGAGAATAGCAAGGACCAGGAAATAACAGGGGAGGACTCGTGGTGGGGACTAACAGGCCTGTTTTCTGGACTCCGCGGGCGAAGAGCACACGATGGAGGCAGCCATGGTGCAGGGATAGCTTGGACGGAGGGGGAAGTACATGCAGATCTCGTGAAGGTGCGTTACAATATTTTTCAGCTGTCAACTTGGTCACGGTACGCAAACGCTGTGCGTGGAGTGCCGTATGAGGACTCGTGATATACGCTGCGTGTACCATTCGCGCATTCATATCTACGTCTGGCGGTACAGGAGCATTGCATACTGACAGTGTGTGATATAATAGAACGATGAAGGATACTTCGTGTTTCGGTACCTCCTTATAGACATACCAAGTGCGTATCTTGTTTGCTTCCATTGGCGAACTACCTGGCCCGCTGGATGCTGTTCGGCTCACCCTAATTTGACTTTTCGACAGACTCGGAAAGTCGTAACCCGATCAGGGTATTTGTCGAGCGGGCACCGGGCGTTCGGGAGAACGAGCCTATTATGCGGTTTCATTCATCCTGAGTACACGCGCTGGGAGCCGTACGTCCACATCAAGGGCTGAGGAGGAAGACGCCGGGCCACGATCAGCACCATGTTCGGATATAGTCTCCGTGCACCGATGTAATGCGTATTACTTATCACAATGAAACCCAGCATGGGTGACAGGTTAGGAAATGCCAGAGCACCATTCGTGGGCGTGGGCGATGAGATACATTGAACGTTTGAACGGACATGTACTATTCTCCGAAAAGCTTCTGCACGCGTTTTAAGACAGAGTCCTTCTCAGGGTCTGTGAAAGCATGTCGTGAATGAAAAGCATATGCAACGAGCGAGTGAAAGGGCCGCGTACCGTATGGGTGGTCCTTGGATGGGATCTCGAGGAGGGTAGGGAAAGGTTGCTGGTATCGATCGACCGTCGGTCTGATCTTCTCTGCAATCTAGATTAATTAGACGGAATCTCATGAGCATTGGCGCACACATTGAGGAAGCAGAGCTGGTACGCACATGCTGGTTAATGAGCAGGATCGCTACATCCTTGCGTTCCGTGAATTCTTGAAAGGCTGCCTCGATGGTTGATATCTGGGTCTCTAGGGAAGGGTTAGGGGAGAAGGGTGTGTGTGTTGCAGTGGCGGCGCACTAGCATCGACGACGAGAAAGTTCTTCTTCTGATGGTCATTGATGTGACCGACGCCAGCGAGCAAAAGGCCTGTGATTGAGTCCTATACCAAGATTGAGCAGGCAGAGCGGTGAAGGGAGGGCTACGGACCTCGTCGCCGATGACGGCGATGAGCGTTCTGTCCTTGAAGGATGCCATGAAAGGCAAGAGCCAACTTGTTAGCGATGAACATCCCGTCCGTCTCTGAAGACACGCTGCACTATGTACTCTACCCCCCGCCGCCCCTCGCCGACGATGCCTCTTGCACCTCCCTCGCCGCGTGCATCACCGACATCGCGCCAACACTCCTCCCCGACTTCCTCTGGCATCGCGACCCCTTTCAACTCAAGATTGCCACAAATCCAGACGCCCCCCGTGGCGAGCAGAAAAACATTCTCGAAGGTCGCATGCGCGTCGGCGACGCCGTCGATGATGAGTGGTGTGTCGTCTGGCTCCTCAGAGAGATCTCCAAGCGGTGGGACGTCGTCGTCAGGTCTGTTCGTTCCTCGTCCGTGCCCTATCCACTCATCTAATCCATGCTAGTGTTTCTGACTCGGATGGCGAGTTCTTGCTAATCGAAGCAGCCGAGTCCCTGCCCCGCTGGGTGAACCCCTCCAACGCGATCAACAGGGTACGCACCCTCCCTCCTCTGTAAATGGTGAGAATCATCAACTAAACGATCCCTTTCACTCTTACGTCGCAGGTGTGGGTACACAGTGGCCGCTTACATCTCATTCCCCTCTCGCACGTTTCTCCCCCCAGTAAGCCGAGGAAGCGTCCGCGCATTCCTGGCGGGAGGGAACACGAAGACGAAGACAACTTTGCTGCTGACGAAGAGGATGATTATATTGCCATCGAAGACGCGCTTCCTCTCGTTCGTGACGCGTCCCTTGATACTTTTGCTCCCAGGGCGGTCGAAGATGTCGTATGGCAGAGAATCTCTGGTTATCCAGGTGCCGCGCGTAACCACATACATATGACCTTGGCCTACCTCCCTATCGACATCGCCCGCGCCCTCACCGTCGACCAGTCGCTGATCCAAAAGCCCACCGAGACATTCTATACTCGTGATGCGGTTCAACTTCGCGTGAGTGTGGGTGTTACTTTGGCGCCTTGTCTTGACAGACAGTCGTAGACTGCTCACAAAATGGCGCGCTTTCCGCCACGTCCAGATGTCCTATGCAGGGTCAAAATGACACGAACTGCTTACGCCCAGTTGTTGGGCCAAAAATTCTATCCACCAAAGATTTTCGGCAGCTTTAAGGAAAGAGAAGGCACGGCTGCCTGGCGTTGGCGAGATATTGGCATGAAATTGGTCAGTCATTCACTTTGGTCTATTCATTCTACCGCTCATCCGGACTTTTCAGGCTTGTGGATTCGAGATGTTGTTTCAAGAATCCAAAAATCGTGCAGACGTCGTGAAATCCACCCTGGAAGCACAGACTTCTTCCGTAAGCCTCTTTTAACTACCTAATCATTTTCAGCTCCGTCACGTATCTCATCCCGCCAGGCCGAAGCACGCAAAGATGCACTTCGCCGTTCACCAGATTACAAGGCATACTTGACCCGCCTCGTCACTATCGGTTACTTCCGTGACGAAACCGAGGGTTCACAGGGGTGGAAGGAGCTTGAGAATAAGGCGGCTGATATTTACGTCGAGATTCGACGAGAAGAGTATGTTCACGAGTCTTCGTTTTGAGTCTTGGTTGACAATACCGTATTTTGGTAGCGACGTGTCAAGGCCGTCGTTTGCAGCTTTGTTCAATACTGCACTTTACCGTGCTCCCGAAACACTTTCGGATGCTGATCTAGTGCAAACGGAAGACTCAGACGAGTGGATGAATGTTGACGCCAAGGACTTCGACGAGGTGCTTGAGCGTACCATGCGAGCTGGTGGTTCAACTATGGAGACACGTGCTATGGAAATCGACGGTGAGGGAGGTGAGGAGGACAAGGTCACAAAGGAACAAACGGACAAACTCCGCGATCTTGCTGCTAAGGTGGGACAGTTTGTAGAAGGAAAAGGAGATGTAGAAGGCGCGCGATTCGAAGAGTACGCCTTTGCCCGTTTCTACACTGTGATCTGCGTCATCTGACATTTTTATCCCTGGGTCTGTAGTGAAGCGTTCTCTGACGAAGATGATACAGATGGTGACGATGACGATGACCTATTCAGCGATGAGAGATTCTCTGACTCGGATGACGACGAGTCTGACACAGAGACCCGAATGACGAGAAAGGCCGCTCGCCAGCAAGCGATGGATAACCTCGTTCCTGCTCTCCCAGCTTCCGAGTATGGTCAGATGCCCGCTTCTTTCAATACGCAGCGGGTAGCCAAGACTACCATTCTGACTGAACAAGTCGAAACTGGGCTCCCTAAAGCTGACACCGTCACCGGTGATAATGCTATTGGAGAACCTAGCTCGCCAGTGCGCGCGCGCACGATCCGTCCTCCACTTCTTCCGCGTGATAAATACGAAGGGGTTGATTCTGACGACGAGTCCTCTTCGTCAGATCCATTAGCTGGTGGCGATGACGAGGGTGCCGAGTCAGAGGAAGACAGGCCTCAAGTGGTCGGTGAAATTGAGGTGGATATGAATGAAGAAGAGGCAGAGTTTCTCGAGTTTTCACGCCAAGCCTTGGGCATTTCTGACGAAATGTGGGACGATATAATCAAGGAACGACGGGGACGAGGAGGTGTGTTTCTCTGTGCTTGCGATACGTGAAGAGATGACTAACAATGGTGTCTAGCGTTTGTACCAGCGAGTGTAACGACTACGAGGAAGGCGGCGGTGACACCAAAGACAACATTTGAGCAACCCCGCCCGTCAGTACCAGACACCCGCCCAAACACGAACCCCAACCTGGACTCCTTTGAGGCGGTTATGCAAGCCATGGACGCCGAACTGTCGCGCTTGCGCCAATCCACTGCTGGGTCAGAGACCCCACCAACGAAAAAGGATAAAGGGAAAGCGCGTGCAGCCCCAGCAGATGTCGACGTCGACATGGATATCGAAGCCGCCATGCAAGCTGAACTTGAGGGCCTGTTGGAGCGAGAGGATGCCGGAGAGTCGGACGAAGAGGGCGAAAAGCCGAGCATGGATTATAACCTTGTCAAAAACTTCCTGGAGAGTTTCAAAAGCCAAGCGGGTCTACCCGGGCCAGTCGGCAATCTCGCGGGAAGACTGCAGCCTGGATGGACATTACCCAGGGACGAAACGTAAATTGGCGATCCTCGGAAACTTGTGTCCGCGGGTGTTGGTGTGGGTAGGGATAGTTAACCCAATTGGAGGTAGTAGGGGGTTTAATCTTATCTGATCGCCTGGCCGCTTGTGAGAATATTTGTGGGACATACGACGTAAGAGCCACTCTAGAAGGAACGGTCATGATACACGCGGTTTTGATCTGTCAGTCATCTTCTCGCACTCGTTCTCACTGTCTGATCAACGCCGAAAACTCCAGTCAATACTTCGGGTATTCCAAGGCTGACCAAGTTCTACACGCCGCTCCACCAATCTCCTGAGACGGTCATCCAAAAGATATTTTCGCTCATTTCGATCCGTCCAGCCGGCTTATGCAACTTTCTGGATGCACCTGAACTCGAGGCATTCCTTGGCCCCAAGGACGACTCGGACGAGCGTTGGCGGGTTGTGTACAGGAACTACGCTACGCTGTTCTTTGTGTTCGTCGTAGATGGTGCTGAGAGCGAGCTGGGAATACTCGACCTGATCCAGGTGAGCAGAGATGCCCATTCTATACGATGGTGCCAACATACTGGCAACCAAGGTCTTTGTGGAGGCGCTAGACCGCGCGTTTGAGAACGTTTGTGAACTCGACCTGGTGTTCCATTTCGACGAGGTAAGCTTCCACGGAAAGGGGTACTGCACGGTTACGAGATGAGCCAAGGTTCACCATATCCTTGCGGAGATCATTCAAGGCGGCCTCGTCCTTGAGACGAACGTGGAGGAGATCAGCAACTCGGGTGCGTTTACTGTGCTTTTTTTGATCATGGTTGTGGGGTATTTTTGGGCTGGAAGATTTATGTTCCTCGCTTATCAGATAAAGGTCCCATCGTTGTCAGATACTGATACGACATGTAGCAAAGACAGCATCCAAGGCACGCAAGGATTCGTTCGTGTCAGCGAATCCCCTCGCTCTGGGGGCCGGTGTGGGAGGTTCTCGGAATGGGCCACTGCCGACACCGCTGGGGTGGTTGACGGACAAACTAACGGGAGTAAGCGGGCGGTAGGAGTGCCGAATGGAGGGCAAAGTGTGCGACGATGCTACCATAGATTTGGAATCGTACGACCACACGGACACATGTAAAAAGATGACGATTAATACCGACTAAGTGGACAAGTGCTTGGTAAGGCAAGAAGAGAGGTGACCAGATCGCTGGAGCCGTTAATTCGCAGTGTGAATGACCCGGAGGTCAGGTCACCAAAACTGATGTGCCTGTGGCATGCGTCAATGGAAAGCTCACGCGGGACTGAGGGCACATGCGTTTTTTCTTCTTTTTGCCAGCGCCGACGGGGCCTTTGATAGGGGCGGAGTCCTGTGGGCTGGGAGCGGAGGGTGCTTTTGGGGTTGGTGATCTTTGGGCCGAAGGAGCAGGGATCAGTGCGGGCTGAGCGGAAGCGGAGTGGTCGGAGGGCTGGGAACGAGATGACGTTATGTTGGAATGCATTGCGGTTGTCCTCATGGCATACATCATGAGCGAATTGTTCTGGTGCTTCTTAGGACCATGTGGCTTGTGCTTTTCGGGGGCGTCGATGGCAGAGTCGTCTATGTGCAAGCCATCAAGGTCAGGCTTTTTTTGGGAAGTGTCAGGCAGGGATGAGTCAATGATGGGCCAGACGAAACCAGAACGGGGTGTGTAATCGGGACGGTGTCTGCGGAGAAGGTCGAGGGAGGACTGGAGGGCATTCAAGGAGGTGAGCTGTACAAGAGGCGGGTAAGCAGAATTGAGGGCAGAGAGGGAGGGAAAGTACCAGTCTGTTTGAGAGCAGGGTGTAGACATCGGGAGACTGGTAGATGCGGTTGTTGATGATGAAATAGGCGGCGAGGGGCCTGACTGGGAGGGGAGATGGGGAATGGGGGCGGTAAGAGAAATGGAGGACAGACCTTGATCTGGGGAGAGACGCTCGCGCTTGTGTATGATGAAGAGGGAAGGGGGAGAGGCATGTGCGAGGGCAAACTCGATGCCGGTAAAGCGTCTGGGAAATCGGATGAGTGCGGGGGAGAAAGAAGGGGAGAAGGAGATGCCTGAGTTCCTCTTGCTCGTTCAGGATGGGAGTGCCGGTGTGTATTGTCTGCATGCGCAAGACCTGGTTGTTGCTCTGCTTGTCGTAGAACATGGACGTCGCAAAGTAGTCAAACACATTCTCCGTCGAGAGGGGTCCATGTGCTTGGATCCACTCGTGCCAGATGAAGAACCGGTGCGAGTAATCGTCGCTCGGGTGGAGATCTTTGTCGTCCATACCGTGCGACTCTCCGAACCAGAACAACGGAAGTAACCCTTTACTTAAAGCACCCCTACGCCATGGCTCACCTTACTACATGCTCCCTCTCATCTCCCACCATATACGCAGGCATGTCGGCCCAGGCATCATCTGCTCCGTTGGCTACTTTGACCCGTCAGTTTTCCCTCGTCCGCACCCGCACCCGCTCACCCCCCCTGCAGCGGCAACTGGAGCGTCGACGTCCAGGCCGGTTCCACCTTTGGGTACCGTCCCATGCTCTTCGTTATCCTCCTCTCGGGTATCATGGCTGTCCTCTTCCAGGTAGGCGCGTCCCCCTGTCCACCTTCACGCGTTTATCCCTCTCCAGGTCCTGGCCACCAGACTCGGTTGTGTCACCGGTCTAGGTCCCTCCTCCCCCTCTTCTCATTCCCTCCCGCTCACCCTACTTTTCCAGACCTTGCCGCACATTGTCGCATTCTCCTCCACGACCATCCAAAACACCCCCGCCTCGTTCGCTTCCTCCTCTTGTATCCACTCTACGTCCTCGCCGAACTCGCAATTATCGCTACCGACCTCGCAGAGCTCCTCGGCTCGGCAATAGGCTTCATCTTACTCATTCCCCCTCTCCCTGTATGGGCAGGCGTCCTCCTCACTGCCCTCGATATCTTCGTCTTTCTCCTCATCACCGACCACTCTCATCCCGGTCGTCCCGTCAGGCTCGTCGAAATCGGCATCATCTTCCTCGTACGCTCTCGTTCTCACTTTCTCTTCGTCACTCACCTTCTCTTCCCCTCAGGTGGCTGCTGTCTTTGTCTCTTTCATCGTCCTCGTCATCAAGGTCGACCCCGTCTGGTCCCAAGCCTTTCTCGGCTTCGTGCCCTCCAAAGAGCTATTCGAAACCCAACCAAACGCCATCTATGCAGGTCCTTCGACTCACCTATTCCTCCTTTCCCCCCTCTGACCCTCTCTTACCCAGCCATCGGCATCATCGGCGCAACGGTCATGCCCCACGGCCTATTCCTAGGTTCTCATTTTTCCACTCAAGATCGCCTCACCTCTCTTCACCCTGCACTTCCTTCCCCCGTCGCCACACAACGCTCGTCCCTCCGATCCAGCCTCCAACAACGCTGCCGTAACATCTTCTCCAGCAAGAGCGCTAGCCAAGATGATTGTACGGACAAATCCACACGTCACGAATTGCGACAGAACAATCGTTTTCCATTCATTCAAGCACACCTCACCCACGCCATCGTAGACATCATATTCAGCTTGCTCGTTGTCGCTGTGCCCATCAATTCTGCGTACGCGTTTTCTTACCTCGACCCACAACAGTTATTGATGACCAATATTCAGGATCCTCATCATTTCTGTCGCAGTGCCCTCCGACGCATCTGCCCCGTCATCACCCGGGATTTTCAATATATATGACCTCATCCTCAATACCCTCGGCAAGGGTGAATTGTTAAATTTTTATTGCTCTCTTCATCACTCATACGCGTCCCCAGGGGCTGCGTTGCTTTTTGCGCTTGCACTCGTGTTTTCTGGCCAGGCAGCCAGTATCACGGCTACTATTGCAGGCCAGGTCGTTTCCGAAGGTTTCATCCTCTGGGATATATCTGTAAGCCGACCCTCTGGGAAACTTTACCCTGTCCTCATCGCTCTCTTGCTTTTTGATAGCCATTCCTTCGCCGTCTTATCACGCGCCTCCTCAGTTTGATACCCTCCATGATCGTCGCTATGGCGTTCGGACGCTCGGGCCTCAACATGCTCCTCATCGCATCGCAGGTCGCGCTCTCGATCGTTTTGCCATTCGTCGCATTCCCGCTCATATACCTCACGTCTTCAAAAACTGTAATGTCCGTCAACGTTCCCAAACATACCCCTGAAGCGAATGATCAGACAAGCCAAACACCGACAATCGGCGATGTGTCGCCGAGCACCACACCATCAAAACGCTCTGCAATCACGGCGGAAGAGATCAAGATTATCGAGATCGATAAGCCTAGAGGCATTGCTGACCCACAACCACTGTGCAAAGACACGATCGATTTCAGTAACAGTTTTGTCGTATCGGCAGTGGCGTATGCGATATGGCTGGTCATTGCTGTTGCCAACGTATATGGAATTGTTGCTTTGGGCTTACCTGGATAGACCATAGCCACGACGCGCACACACACACACTTGTACTTCAATGTTACTTGAACACGGCGCTAATCTTACACGAAATAAAAATACAAACCATCAATTCTGTAAACGTTTCACTCGATCAGAACGCGACCGCCTCCGTCAGACCATCCATCTCCCGCTCATAACAACGATGCTGACTGATCTGATAACCAAAGTTGGAGACGAAATCCCTGGAGTTTGCTTCAAACTTGGGGACATCAGCAATCATCGAGGGAGCGTTATATCGCCCTGTGGAAACCACTCCATAAGACGACACCACCTCGTCATCGCCGCCACCCGGAGCAAAGAGATCGACTTTGGGCAACTGAACGACCTTGCGTAAAAACTCTACCGCTGGAACAGTCGATTGGGATCAGGTACGCTATTCACTTTTATCACAGACACTCGCACCTTCACCGACAGCAGCGATAGGCTTGCAGTGTCCAAACGCCTCCCTGACCCAGTGGATCACACGACCGTTCTTTGCAAGAGCCTTGACGTGCTCCGCCCCAGATGGAATGTAGATGGCATCGAATAGAGTTGATCGTTGTCCCTCAAAGTGATGGTTCGCAGAGACTTTGGCGTCTTGACTTGCCATCGGGTCAACACGCCCGCGCCGCAATCCGATGATATAGCATACAGCCTTGGAACTGGTCAAGGCAGCGCGAATAGCTTGCATCTCGACCTCGTTGAAACCGTCGGCAGCTAGTATCGCAATACGACGGGAGAGAATGGTCGGCTCTTTTGGCATAAAGTCTCTCTGTGACAAGCCCTTGCTTTTCTTTCCATGGTTGGGACGACCTGGTTGATCTGGGACATTGGAGCCTACTTTACCGGCCACGGATTTCGCAAGGTCGAAATTGATGTTGTTGAGTACTTTAATGTAAGTATTGTAGACAATAGGTTCGTCGCAGTGGCTCAGTTCGAATGAAATGGCGTTGGCGAGGTGAACCTTCTCGTACGAAGCGAGTGAGTTGAAGAAAAGCTGGGCATGATTAAAGTGCTCTTGGAATTTATCTCCACGCGCGCGTTGTTTAATGCCCTCGAGGTGTTGCGCAAACCTGGAAGGGTATCAGCAACACCATGATGGTTTTCATACACAACCTACTCAATATAACCCCCTGTCTCTGCACCGACGGGCACCCCAATGCCCCTCCGATTAGGCCAGTAATTAACGTCGCTGTTTACTATTCGATGACGTCCTGCACCGTCTCGATTATGGTTCAATATGGGACAGATGGGTCGATTGATGGGGAGCTAAAGATGGGTCGAGATAATCGATATGGTAACAAAATTACCGCAGCAACATACCTCTTGAAAGTTAACTCCGAGACGTGTAATTTGTGTGTCAAAGTACGAGAAATTGCGACCTTGCAATAAAGGATCGTCGCTAAATCCAATCCCTGGGACAACGTGACTAGTACAGAAGGCGACTTGTTCAGTTTCTGGGAAGAATTCGTCGACAACACGATTTAACACCAATTCGCCGATTTCTTCAAGGGGAACCAGTTCTTCCGGCCACACCTTGGTCGCATCCAGGATATCAAAGTCGAAGTCATGTTCGCGGTCCTGAGGAATAGTTTGAATAGAAAACTTCCATCTGGGATACAGCTTCAAGTCAATGGCTTCGTTTAGGTCTTTCCGATGGAAATCAGGATCCTGCCCAGAGATCTTGAGTGCTTCATCCCAGAGAAGACTGTGGACACCGAGGTCGGGAATGAAATGGAACTTGACAAAATGACGGTCGCCCTTGTCATTCAGAAGAGTGTACGTATTGACGCCGAAGCCTTGCATCATGCGAAAGGAACGCGGGATGCCGCGGTCAGACATGACCCACATTACCATATGTGCCGCTAGTAGAAGATCAGCAGGATGACAGTGCAATATACTTGGATGACTTGCACTCGGGCTGGAGGCCAGCAAAGTCCCAGAAATTGTTGTGAGCACTCTGGCCGGTCGGGACTTCGGTATTGGGCTCCGGCTTTACAGCGTGAACAAAGTCGGGAAACTTGATGGCATCCTGGATGAAAAATACAGGAATGTCGTTCCCAACGATATCCCAGTTACCCTCCTTCGTGTAGAATTTGACCGCAAATCCTCGAACGTCACGGACCGTGTCCTATGCAACAACGCATGGATAAATATGGGAGAAAAAATGAGGTACCAGCAGACATACGGCACTTCCTCTAGCGCCCTGGACGGTGCTGAACCGAACAAACACAGGAGTTGTGCGCGACGAGTCCGTCAGCACTGGTGCATAGGTGTATTTCGAAGCGCGGTCGTTGTATACCTTGAAATATCCGTGAGCTGCAGCACCGCGAGCATGCACAACGCGTTCAGGGATGCGCTCGTGGTCAAAGCGATGTATTTTCTCGCGGCCAATCTGATCCTCGAGCAGCATGGGGCCGTTGTATTTACCAGGGCCAGTGCCGATCACCCTGAGCCTTGTCGCGGTGAAAGCGGTTTAGCTAACACACGGAAACCAACTCGAATGCCACGCACCAGTTGTCTGTATCAGTGACTTTCACGCCATGATCTGTAGTCAATTTGCCGTCAGGCTGTGGCAGTTGAGTGTCACGCTGCAAGTCGTTGGCCTTGTCTGTTTTCAGAGTCACAGAAGCCATAGCTTTCGCAGATTCCACGAGAGAGGACATGATGAATAGGAAAGAGAAGCATCGTCGTGTGATGACCCATTTCTTTAGTTTAGTGCCATGCCCCTGTCTGAAATTATTGCGTCAGTAGTGACGAACGACGATCGCAGTTCCGATCAGTCAAATGGCCCCTAACCCTATGCCACAGGTTTTCAGACTATTCTTGCGAAAAACACCGGGGTCGCGGCCCCTCCACTGCGACAAACTAATCTCGGTCTAGGAATACCCGGAGGGCATTGGGTAGACAAAATATATTAGACATATAAAGCAACAAAAGTACACAGCGAAAATACGAATGAATTAGTCAATATAGTCCACAAAGAAGATCATAAAATCGAGAAAGTGGGAAGAATGAGGTATATTTGAATAGACATACTGCCTGAAAATCCTCGTCAAGGCACTGTACGCAGGCAGAGAGCTCGAGACTACGCTCGTTACTAGGTTCGTGGTGCAGCACGAACGGAACGATGCGCAATACATCGATAAAAAAGATAGCGTAGAATGATAGGATACGTCATCTTGGCGCGTAGTAGACGAATCAACCATCAACTACGACGAAGCGATTGGCGAAGTTGTTCGCCCAATCTATATAGACTAGATGAGAATCACAGTTACGGCAGTCAAATATGGGTGAAGGCTCACGCATAGAAAAATCAGACTTGTGCAGGGAAAACGTCTTACTTGACATCAGCGCAATTGCACTGAGTAGCCGTACCAACCCAACCCTTGCCACAGTTATCACACCACCCTCTTGGTCCGTTGTCAACACCGATGGATTTCGTGACCGCGGAAGGGGTGGAAGAGATAGACTCGTCACGGTGAATACTGACCAAGTGACGACCTAGATCATGTTTGCGGCTAAACGAACGCCCGCATGAACGGTGAGGGCAAACATGAGGTTTGAGACGGTTGGGGTCATGAGTTGCCATGTGAGTTTTCAAATTATAAGCGCGAGCAAAAGCTATTGGGAGCAGTGAGCAAAGGAAAAGGGCAGCGACAACAGATGCAAACCAACCTCGCGGACAAGTGGGACACTGATATTTTTTGCGAGGATCTTCCTTGGACTGATCTTCGACACCACGGACTGACCTCGCTTGCGGCACAGGAGACGCGGTGGCAGACAATTGAGCGATACTGGATGGTGACACGGTGTCGGCGCCGATGAATCCAAGACCATAAAAGTCGGCGGTCGTAGATTTGGGAACGGCAGGGATGCGTGTGGGACCTCCGTAGTCAGAATAGCTTGTACGTTTGAAGGCGGGTTCTGCTGCTGGCGCAGTAGGAGCGTTACGAGGACTGAGGGGTAGAGAGCCGAAGGTGCTCGGATCCACGGTCATGGGAAGATTGTTATTGCCCTGCACAGCACTACCGCCGTAGTCGGAGCAGCCGCTGCCTCCGATGCGAGCCCGTTGAAAGTCCATTTCGAGGTCGAGGGGGAATGAGCAGTCGGTTGGAGGATACGAGGAGTCGGAGAAATTATAAAAGGACTCTGAGCGAGTCGAGAGTGATTCGTACGCACTCTCGGAGGAGACGGTAATAGTAGAGGGAGGACCACACGTTGGGGTATCGGATCTCAAAAAGGAGTAGGCGTCGTTGGAGTCTACGGTAAGGAGCTGAAGCTGAACTTCGTTGAAAGCCGCGAGGCTAGAATCCAATTCCAGTTCAAAGAGATCGGGGTGGGGGGCGAGGATGTCAGATGGCGAGTGAAATGAAACAAAGTCGAGGCCTTGTTGCTTGGCGTATTCTGAGCCATATGTATCAACGGCGGAATAAAATGTGTCGTTGAGAGGATCAGACATGGCTGGCTGGAGTACTGCGGAAGGAGTCTTGTTCGCGCTTCCGCAGGGAATTTAGGGCGAAAGAGAAGGCAAGTTGGTTGCTGCGGACCACGCAAGCCATCGTATATATTCACCATTACATCAGCCTGATTTCCCACCCAGTCACACTGCCCGTCGGCGCGCAACATAATCATCCTCACGTCAGCCGATCCCACTGCGGAAATTGCGACCAGTCGTCCACATCCCAACGCGGACGCGGCGCTCGTCTGCCACCGATCGCCTTGCTGATCGGAGTCGGCTGTCACCGTTACCCCTGAACACTCCAATGAATGCGTTTCCACTGGTCCCAACTCTTTTTCAAAAGGGCTCGAGTCTCCGTGAAACCACTTGCGCAGCACCATGGGATAGTATACATGTAGCGACAGACCTGGGAGGAAAATACCACCAGCATACTTCATCAGACCCTGAGTGTGTGCATGTCAATTAATTAATCCTAGGGGCTGTTCTGCTCTGACAGATGCTGTGCCCATCCCGCCCGCGTTCGCCAAGAAGCACGATCACCCATGCCACAGTTTTGCGGCCATTGATACCATCCTCGTGCGCAGACACGCCAGACTGGCACTACTGTAGTTTCCGTTGAAATTAAAAAGAGGGATATGCCAAGAAACGGTTGCGGTACAACTGACCCTCATGTGCAAAAGTGATGTCGCCCGCCTAGCTCAATCGGATAGAGCGTCAGACTCTTATGACTAGGCGATCTGAAGGCTGCGAGTTCGACCCTCGCGGTGGGCTAGTATTTTATCTCTCTTTTTTTGTTTTTTTTTTGTTTTTTTTAACATATGGCTTCAAGATTCTTCCATGATCACACTTGACATTGAGAACGTCACCCATCTGAGCGAAACAGATGGTTAGGGATAATGATATTCCGTCCGTGCATTTCATAGGTCAAGTATCTATTGGAGTATCTGGTATGATGTGAACTAGTTCCCAGCGGTTCATCAGATATCGTAAAGTCCGTCAGCACATAATCGAATGACCAGCATTCTGCTCATCCGCGGAAAGTGCAACAACTATTCCGATAGAACATTGAGTTAATCTCTCAAAGATGGAAGAAAAATACTCACCTAATCATGGAAGGTATAGTAGCTGCAAATAAGCAAGCGAACGCTGCCCAACTGAGGTATATTCCATTCCCATACGATACCTCGATGCCTGACAAGATGCCTGTGGCAATTTGCATCGTGTTGACACTTTCAACTTTCTTAACTATCGCAGTCCAGATGGCCACTCCAATTAAGATGAATAGCGCAGATAGAATGGACATCGTAGTTGAAAAGAGGAATAAGACAGTCCTCCGAAGTATCCCACTGCCGGGAGGTTTAAATGGCGATGCGATTTGGAGAATTGAATGGAACTCACGTGAACAATGAGAACGCAGTAAATATCGTGCCGAGCAATAGAAAGTAGTATGCGACATGCGAATTGGTCCCCAGATATGAGGAGTTGATAAAAGTGGTATTAACAAAAATGTCGGCCGTAAAGTCTGAATAATTGAGGAGCATGTCGGATGTAATGGTGGTATAGGGCTGGAATCTGGCAGCAATAGTGTGGCTCGAGCATTGGCCAGCCGAACTATTGACATAGGCGCAGTAAGAGTAAAGGCCGAACTCATACTGCTGCCTGATTCCAGCTCTTTGGCCAAGAGGTGACGAGGAATTGGTCGTATTTAGTCCTTGAATGGGATCATTGAATGAATGGGATAGCGCTTCGCTTTATTTTGGTTGGAGCCCTGATGGTGCTATAAATGCGAGAACCACTCACCCGTAGCCCGAAACATTGACAATAGCCTAACGGATGGTCAGCTTGGAAGAGGTTGAGGAATACGGCGAAAGAATTACCATCGAGATTCCATGCGGGACAGTGGACGTATTGATTTGGCCTACCTATGTAGGCTCGTTAAGATGTACAGTTGATCCGCAACGTTGGGACCTACATGGACAAATATCAACAGCAAGAGTGCTGCAAAGCTAAAGAACGGTCAAACTCGCAGGGAGAAAAGCGGAAACGCCGTACGAGAGAAAGGAAGCGCCTGCGATGCAATATTCCCCCTTCATGGTGATAACATGAAAGAAGAGCGAATAGATGAAGAGAACGATAGCGAGACGGACGTTCAAAACGCAGCAGCCTCAAGGATCAGAGCCGAGCATGCGGCGCGCCCGTATTTCAATCTCCGAACGAATGACTAGCATCGTTGTGCAAGTATGTACTTGGTTGGTATCCTTACTCGGTACAGTGTCGCAGGCGTGGTGTAAGGCGAAACCTTGATTACCTCTCCTTTTCCCGGTTCCAGCTTCTGTCTTAGCATAGTAATCCAGTTAAGCTCCAACTCATCATTTTCACCAATGTCTAGGCTTGCAGCAACAAAGTCTCTCGTTCGGAGCCTCGTCACTTCTGAACCCGCCCCGCTTGACCCTCACTCGCGGGATGATCACGACGACAGTTCGGGTGGGAATACCTCACCTCAAGAACGTATCAAGAGAGTCGCAGTGAGAACGATGGACCTTGGAAGGAGCTTTACTAGCCGCCCTCGCCCACCAACCCCGTCAATGTCATCGCATCCTGAGTCGAAACGCACACCCAGCCTAAAACGGAAGGATAGAGGCAAGGAAGCGCAGGGTTCGCAGGATCAAGGACAAGGTGATTTCTCTCAGGAAAAATGTTTCCGAATGTCAAGTTTGCTCAACCTGCTCAAGGCTATGATCCCTCTGCCATGCCACCGCAGTCCGATGGATCACAAACAATTGATCATGTACCTCTACGGGATCCTATTGCGGCTGTCCCGAATGATGATTCACCCTTCATTACGCCTCCATCGCCAACCCTTGCACCCACGCGACCCTTGTTGCAGTCTTTCAGAGATTTCGGTTCAGTGCGTGTGGCACTTTCTTTTCACTTTCAATGTTTGCTTAATGCAGTACTCTCGAGTTGCAGATGCGCGCAGGGACTCAAACCCTCATTCAGGCTCTTCAGGCTCTTCCTTGGGTGGAAGATCCAGATGACGTGGACGAACAAATATCTCGAACCCATCCCCAGATGGATTCTGATAGCGATGAGGATAGTAGGTAATCTTTGATGTGTATATTGAGGCATGGCATAACTTTGCTTGGGTCCCAGGGACACACATGGCCTCTTCTATCCACGCCATATATCGTCCTGTCGCGCGATCGAGACGGAAGGAAATCACAATATTTCCCGCGCAGAGAGAGGAATATGAGGCACTCCATACAGAACCCGATGCGAATTTAACCTCTGACGATGATGTTGACGCCGATGACTTTGAGGCGTTGACACCACGACCAACCAACTCTCCGGAATACTCAGAGGCGACACACATACCATCTTCGACTGCACAGCTTGGTCCAGCAATAAGACGGAGGGCACCGAGTCGTGCAGGCAGTATGACAACCGTCAAGATCACTCGGCGGACTCGTTTGGCGGAGAAGCTGAAAGAAATATTTGACCTGGAAGCTATCAATGAAGTGCTGGCAGGTCTGTGCTTTCGTTTACTCTTGGTCCAAGTCTCAACGGAATTCAGAAATGCCATGTTGGCTTTTGCGCTCTGTTTGTGAGTCGCATGCCATCAAATCGATGGTGCAGAATTTTCAACCATGTCCAGTGTTACAGGGATACATGTATCTCACAAACTCTCACCTATGTTTCTTTGCTCACATGCCGAGCAGAGAGGTACTGATTCAATAAACCGTGAAGAAACATACTCACGTAGATCCAGGACCAAATTCTCAAGTCAGGCACTCTTAGCAAAAAAGCTACTCGAACGAAGCGCTGGATCAAGCACTGGTTTGTCCTCAAGAACGACACCCTCTCCTGGTACCAGTCTTCTTCGGTAGCTCATATATTTTGTGTTGGTGACATTTGCTAATATTATCCAGGATCCCTATTTCCTCAACGGAATTGTTGACCTGCGTTATGCGATTTCCTGTGATCCTACGGGTGAAAGGGAGATTCGGCTACGCGCTAATGAAAAGAGTCTGCTATTAACCGCAGACTCTATCCCAAGCAGAGAAGAGTGGGTGAAGGCAATACGCAAGGTCATTTTCAAAGCGCAGAACATGGGGGATACTGTAAAGGTAGGTCATAATACGCGTAGCGACGTCCACTTCTTACTGTTTTCAGATTGCCATACCATACTCCGTGATTCTTGACGTGGAGAAATCATCAGCCATTGAGTTTAGTGAAACGATCGAAGTTAAAGTGTTCGACAAGGAGGAACATTTTTCGGTCGACTCGTACTTCTTTGCTTACTTTCACGACATACAAGTCGCCTTGGAACAAATCCGGGAGGCTGTGCGTACCAATCGATCATCTCCCGCCGGTTCACCCCATGCCCTACTGGATACCACAACTGCGCGCCATTCTTTGGCGGCCCACAGCATGGACCGCGCTCGCAGTCTTCCTTCACCGGACACCAAAACCAATTCGTCATTCCGATTATCTTTTTTGCTTCGACCTCTTCAGGAATCACTTCCATCTACCTTGACACGGATATACAGTACATCGGAACCCCCCGGAGGTGCTGAGGATTTTACCCACATATCAAAGCGAGGCGGTGGATCGTTCGTACCCTTGACATCCTCACCCTTGCCTTTGTCTGCCGGTAATGGCAGCATTGCTGTTACATCTTCAAATGGACTGTCAACCAATCCTTCATCGCGGATCCATACTTATCCCCCATCGACCTCAATAGGCGACATGAACTTGGCATCGTCCCCGAGCAAGGCGCCAGCAGCAAGTGCACCCTGGAACGTTGGAGTACCCTCATGGCTAAAAGTTCCCCGCAAAGGCGTGAGCACCACCACCACGAACAGCGCTGTATCCTCTACGTTTCCTGAGTCGCAAGGCGATAGTGTGCGAGAGGTCTACGAATCATCGACTCTGGGACAGGGTTCTGGAGCCTCGAGCGAGCTCGGCTATAGTGTACTCGAGACATCCGAAGCGACCGTCGATCAAGAGATGGCAGGAAAATTCAAAGCTGCATTTGCCTTTGACGACAAAGAAACGCTACTTGGATGTAGGTGACTCGTTTCACCTTGAGACGTGATCCTAATAGCACACAAAGACTTCTCGGGTTACTTATACCGACTTTTGCCAATTTTCGGACGTTTGTATGTTTCTTCAAATTATTTCTGCTTCAAATCCACAGGCCCCCTGAGCACGAAGACAAGAGTACGCTTCTAATATTTCACGTATTGAAATCCTCTGACGATAATTATTCGATAGATGATATTACCCATTCGTGACATCCTAACCGTGGAAATGACTAAGGCGACACGCTTTGGTCACCATGGCCTTACCGTCATCATTAAAGGCCACGAGGAACTTTTCTTTGAATTTGGCTTCGAAGATAGACGACGTGCTTTCGTGTCTATTCTAGAACGCCAAATAGAGGACATCAGGAAGCGGCCAAATCCCGGCGAAATTCCAGCATTGAGTCGAGGCAAAAGGGATGCACTTATCTTGGAGGAATTCGAGCCACGGAACTCAGACAGCAATGACAGTGATCCTGCTCCATCATCTGAAGCGATGTCCGAATCTTTACCTGCCGTGATGTTTACATCAGCTTCCTCAACGTTTCTGACTTTCAAGCCAAAAGAATCCTTGCACTTTACATTCCTCACTATTGGTTCGAGGGGGGACGTCCAACCTTACATTGCGCTTGCAAAAGGACTAATGGCTGATGGGCATCGGGTGAAAATTGCAACACACGGAGAGTTCCAAGCGTGGATTGAATCAGTAAGCATACGTATTTCTTGAATCACACTGTCTGACGGTCTTCAAGCATGGAATTGAGTTCGGTTATGTCGGTGGTGATCCAGCAGAATTGATGCGCATTTGTATCGAGAATGGCACATTTACGGTTTCGTTTTGGAAAGAGTCGCTACTCAAGGTAAGCACGCTGCAGTTCTTGCCATGCCGCAGTTCAATTCGACATTTAGTTTCGTGGGTGGCTCGATGATTTACTGAAAACGTCTTGGGAAGCCTGCCGAGGAACCGATGTTCTTGTGGAGAGTCCGAGCGCAATGGGAGGCTACCACATTGCTGAAGCCCTTAGGATCCCCTACTTCAGGGCATTTACAATGACGTGGACGAGGACGAGGTGAGTAATTGTGTTGGTTTGAGTGGGCTCGATCTTGATCATGATGAAGGGCGTACCCGCACGCTTTCGCAGTACCGGAGAACAAGGTAAAATTATTTTTGCTCGATATATGTGATAATCTGATAGTTCGTTAGATGGGTGGTGGTTATAATTACATGGTACGAGCGCCAGTAGCCCTATTACCCTCTCGTCTGAAGAACTCCATACTAGACGTACGTCATGTTTGACCAAGTATTTTGGCGCGCGATGGCTGGACAAATTAACCGATGGCGCCGCAATGTATTACGCTTGGACAACACGAGTTTGGACCGTATGGAACCCCACAAGATTCCATTTTTGTATAATTTTAGTCCTACGCTTGTTCCTCGACCCTTGGATTGGCCTGAATGGATTCGAATTACTGGTGATTTGCTTGTCCACCAGTTTATCTTCTCACTAATGTGGAACTAGGCTATTGGTTCCTCGACGATGCTGACGTCGCGGCAAAGAAGTGGACTCCTCCACAGGACCTCCTTGCTTTCATCAACTCTGCTCGTCAAGCTGGCAAGAAAATAGTATACATAGGTTTCGGCAGTATTGTGGTTCCAGACCCCAAAGCAATGACCCGCTGTGTCGTGGATGCAGTTATGCAAAGTGGAGTTTATGCTGTCCTCTGCAAGGGTTGGTCAGATCGACTGCATACGCAGGCAGCGCAAGCATCCCAACCTGAGGAATCGTTTCCAAAGCAGATATACAGTATCTCATCAATTCCACACGACTGGTTATTCAAACGCATCGATGCTGCTTGCCATCACGGTGGTGCTGGTACAACTGGGGCTAGTTTACGGGGTTTGTCTATGCTCACCACTCTTCAGGTAGTGGGAACTGACGCTCGTGCAGCTGGAATACCAACGATTATCAAGCCGTTTTTTGGAGATCAATTTTTCTGGGCTGATCGTGTCGAGGCACTTGGAATCGGCACTGGTGTCCGCAAGTTGACTGTCGACAGTTTGAGTCAAGCCTTGACTGTGGCGGCCACAGACCAAAAGCAAATTGAGCGCGCGAGGCTAGTCGGGGAGAAGATTCGATCAGTGAGTAATTTCGATTTGATATAGAATTGAAGCCCCCTGCTTAGGATTCGCAGGAAAACGGCGTAGCTACTGCAATCGAGGCCATATACCGTGACCTAGATTACGCCCGTTCCCTGATTAGACGACCCTCAAACGGAACTACAGACTTAACGGAGGGAGACGGTATCATGAAGGAGGAACAATCTTGCGATACCTCCACATCGACTCTGGACCGTTCGAGTCCTCGATCCCGCTACGATTCATTAGGGTCACGGCGGGGAAGCGAGGATTGGAGTGTCATCTCCGATGCAGAAGACAGACGATCCTCTTTTTCATCCCGGCGAAGTAACGGCAAGATGGACCGTTCGGCGACACTGAAACGAAACAGTCTTGCTGCCGCAGTGATGTCCGTTCTGCCTGATTCCCTCACGTATTCGACCCACCGGCGCTCTAGTTCTACATCCTCCGCGCAGCCGTGAACATTCGTTTACTTTGTTCTTTGGCCTCACTCTATGATAATTTTGTTCTTATACCCTAAGTTTGCATTTCTACGGCCATAGACACGTAACATAATTCAAATAGAGCTATGATCATAGTGTGCTGCAAATACCCTCTTACTGAATTGTCCAAAGGTTTCCATAGTGGAAACCTTTTGTTCAGTGTTGGGTTGCATGAATAATGCGAAGGTTTCTCTTGAGACTTTTTCCTGCCCCCTTCCAATATGAACACAGTGGGGGGTCGCCATAAGCCTTTTCTCCGTCACGAGTTCAAGACATTCACCAGTCTGAAATGCTAGACAATCCGTAGGTATAGATACCTTGATCAGCTCGTCGCCTCTCGTCCGGATATAAAGGCCAGACGTAGGCGAAGGGGAAGAGACCGAAGTAGGTTCTTTATCACCCTCCTCGCGGAGGAACATAGCCTGTGAATATGCTCGACGTGTCAGATTATGGTCAACGCAACGAAAACAACTTACGGAGCAGAGTCCAGTCAAAAGGGAGTTATCAAGGTGAAATCCACACCAACTGTCGATACGCTCATCCTCAATAGGAACCGCAGTTTCTTGTTTCGGGGGGAAATAGTGAAGCAATCTACCCTTTGTAGTTTGAGAAGTTCCAATAAGGTTCGGTAAAGATATAGACATGTCTGTCAGATGCTTCGAGACTTGCATGTATACAAGAGTTAGCCGTGCGCAATGTTCAATTAATTGAGGAGACCGAACCGAAAGGTTGGCAGGCCACCGCCAAGTCACAACCGACTTTAAAGACGAACCTGCAAAACGGGTCAATACTTCGTGAACCTTCAAAGTAAAGTATATACTACCTCCCCAGATTCTTAAACGCTTCCTCGAAACCTTCAACACCCCTTTCCCCGGAGTTCGGCCCTGTAGCATGTCAGCAGGCTATTTGCGATAGCTACATTCATTCGCATACATATATTGGTGCGATAATATTCTGGGTACTGCTCTTTGAGCTGGGAAGGAACATCAGGGATATCGATGGTGGGATTTGCATAGTACGATCCTTTCAGTGTATCTTGATCAAAGTTTAATCCAATCGTCAAGCACAGGTCAGAATCGTGTTACCTGGCTTTCCATTCATGATCTCCTGCAACCAAATAAAGGCTGTATTATCTCAGCGACCGTGGCATCAAAGGTCTCCTACCTTTCCATGTGACCACCCGAAACTTTTGCAATAATCAGCCCGAACGACTGCTTGTGCGTTGTCATGACATACCTGTATAAGCTTCCGGGATCGGTATAACGCTCTTTGGTCTCCTCTGGCAGATGAGCAAATTTGTATGCATGCTTGAGCAGGGAGTCTCTGTACGCCTGGTAGACGACCGGTAAATCCTTGACGATAATGATGCCCAGCGCCTGTGGATGAGACCCGAAAGCCCGTTCTAGTAGATTTATAGTTAAAGAATCATCAGTATAGATCCGACTCCCCTACCTATAGAGTCTTCGAGGGACAAAGGCGATGATACGAGTGTGGGGTAGGAAATAGATACCACGTTCGAAGCACCCATCGTTTTTGATGTCTGTAGGTTGCGGTTAAGAGAGAGGATGGTGTGAAGAAGTCTCCTTGCCATCGCCATCTGCCCGCCGTATGCAGCAAACAGCGCGTGCTTACAGTCAGAGCAGAGCTAGTGACCAACCTGACGAAGCAGTGAGGGTATGTGTTCGTGTGATCGGAGCTCATCGAATGTGATCATCACTCTCGGAGCCTTCCGGCCCGGGCAAGTCAGCCACTCGGATTGAAGATTGGATTATATTAGTAGGATGCAGCAAGTTGAACACTATTAATTT
Organism: Boletus rubescentipes; assembly: GCA_038092775.1. NCBI lineage: Eukaryota > Fungi > Basidiomycota > Agaricomycetes > Boletales > Boletaceae > Boletus > Boletus rubescentipes. Next base: position 186,861 of record JBBPRA010000006.1, read on the forward strand.
CAAAGACTCTGCTATGGGTAGCGCTATACCGCTCCAACTTGGTGTTGGCAGGTGACATGGACCATCCGCAGTGAACGTGCATGCATTGACAATCGAATATATACATTACATCACCGAACCATGATCCTCCCCCGAGCTTTCAATCATGTTTGTCTGGGTTAATGCATGTCTAAGCGCCGTCCCAGTATCATCAATCGAGTGCAAAAAACGCAAAATCTCGCGAGAGAGCTGCCAGTCTTGTGCATCGATCGCACTCTGCAATAGTCGAATGGCGTCTTTGTTATTTTCCTCTCGTTGTTCGAGATTGTGCAGCACAAGCAAATAAGATCCCGCAGTCTTGAGTCGACCAGAATCGAGGCATATCTGACCAAGGGTACCGTTTGATGAGAATATAGAGAGATATAAGCGAGACGCACCTCGAACAAACATTTTGGGTTGCCAACAATGTCAAAGAGTCGCCTCCATCTCGTGACTTCTGATTTCCGGGCGCAACCGACCACAACATCTAAGGCGACATCAAAGTGGTCAAGGAATTCTATCACAGCAGGCAATGTTTTGGATGCTGCGTTTGATGTACCACTCTCATCAACATCAGCTGTTGCCTCCGACTCTGCTACAGTGTGGAGAAGGATCTCAAGACAGTGAGCGAAAAACACGAGGTGCTGGTAATTGGTGGCGAGACGAACAGCCTCCCGAATTTGCCCGGATTCCAAGTAGTGTCGCAAGACATGATGGAGGAACAAGTGAGACTGTAGAGAGTGTGTCCTCAGTCATCAGGAAACGGGCAATGATAACTACGCACACTAGTTGTATGTCTGAACATTACAAATGGCAGGTTTATCCGGGTGGCTGACTCATGCTCAGCGCCGATAATGATCCCTTTGTCCATGAGTACAGCTACGAGATACTGTAAACGTTGATGGGTAAATGCCAGACAATGGAACTTACACAGCGGGTAAAAATCTAGTGGGATATTGACACTCTCTTTCACGCTCTGAGGTGCTTCATCAGGAGATGAAGGCGATTCAATAGCGAGGGCGTTAAGCCAGACCCGTATGCCCTGCCCGTCATATCCCCAAAGGGAGTTTTCTAATGCTCCGATGCCACGAAGATGTATCCAACAAAACTCGATGCGTTCCGCAAAGATCTGCATGTCATACTTGACTTCTTGATTCCCAGACTGTCGTTGAACCCAGGAAATGTAAACAAGTGGGATTCATTCACATAACGTGATAACTTGCCTTCCTTGGTCGAAGCAACACCAATTGCCCACCAACCATCATTAAGACAGTGGCGACCGCGAGATCGTCAACAGGGTCACCGAGTTCTATGCAGTGTCAGCAAGGTGCCATCCTATGAACTGGAACAACTCACGTTTCTGAGCATTGGGAATCATCCAGCTCAACACTCTAACTGCGGAAGGTACTGCAATTATTCCGTTGAAAGTGATGCTTCCACACAAGTGTAACTTGATCGAGTCCGTTGTCGGGATAATCAGGTAATGGCTCAACATATTATCTGCAGTGTAGACCAACAACGAGTTGTCCACTAGAGATAGAATAATGACGGGGGACGAGATCATTTCCCGATGGAGGACATTCTGATTGCTTAGTTCCGAGTCCCGGGAATATAAACGTATCTGTCTGAAAAGTCAACAATCCCTGTAACATAACCCAAACAAGTTCTGCACACAGACCTGATATGACTTTGACACCTCAACCGCTGCTATGAGGACATGATGAAACCACAATAGACCTCCTTTCACAGTGAACGCCTGCTCTTGAGCTACGTTGGAGAAGAGTTTCCATCGACCGGACGTTGAGCTGTAATGAATCAATCCGCGACGACCAGCAACGGCTACCAACCGTCCATCGTTACTGAGCGCAGAATATCTGATTGGCCAATTTGAGGCTAGATAAGGTTGAGGAATCTGAAATAATACAAGACCATGGTAAAATACTGGTGAGGGAATCGAATGAGTTATCTTGCCTTTATATGCTGCCAAACATCGGACTCTGGATTTATAACGCTCATGTCTGGTTGGTCTGCTCCACGGTATATCAATGCACGGTCGTCCATTTGAAGGAAGGCATAACGAGTGTTGTCCTGATAATATTCAGTACCTACTATATGGCAGAGAGAATCACGCACTGGGGAATGCTGACAAGTTGTCGCGCTCTTCGCAAAAGGTAGGATGAATATTTGACCGTCCCGTTCTGTGAAAGTCCGTGGTCAAATCAACACACATTGAGGATAGAGACTCACTGTTTGGACTTGACTGGGCAAGTACTACCAGCTCGAAATTGCCAGGTGCCCAAAACTATTCCCCATTATCCTTAGCGCCAAATAACAAGACTCTCTTGAAGGTGCGATGGCTCACCAAATCCCTGATTCCATGCATAAACGCGTCCTGAAATTTTTCATTGTCAACGAGGTCATCGACTCCAAACCCAGAGGCAAGGCATCGTCCCCCTATACTAAAGATTGCCCATCCGTGCTCCCAACCTACTGCCAGGACATAACCGTCCGAACTCCATTCCATAGTCGATACTTGTCCCAGCGGGTGGTTATAGAAGTTTGGGACGTCTACGATATGTGGTGCTGGCCCAGTACCCTCGGGTGAAGGAAATGAGGTGAACTCGATGGATCCACTGAATGTATTGGGTTAGTAAATTTCATAGAGCGTCTCACGAACGCACCTGTATGTCCCGACAGCAATCAAAGAGAACCTTGCATTAACGGCAACGTCTACGGCTCGACGTGGCTCTTTATAGGAGGGGGCTCCACTGCCGGAATCGTTACTCTCGATATGCCGAGACTTCTGCACCCAACGAGGAACTTCGAAGTTATGAATGCAAGTCCCCTCCCAACGATGTTCGATTTGTAATGACCCTGAGTTTTCCGAAGGGAAATCCTTATCCGTCCCATCACTCCCGTCAGCTTGGAGATCCTTGAATGAAGGATGTTTTCAGCATATAGACACTACGAGGACACTTTTTCACCCTCACATTGTCACTAGGTCCGTCCTCATCATCAAGAGCAACAACAGTTTCTTCCGTTGGTGAGTTCTCCTCCAGACGCACGAAGTAGGCTCTTCCATCCGAGGTTATCCACGTCTCCACTCCGGAAGTTGAGTACGAGATCTTCGCGACAGTGACTACCAACACGAATCAACCTTACACAAGCCATAATGTAATGTGTGCATACAATGTAGCACGTACCATCGCTGTCCACCAACCATGGCAGCTCATGGTCATTCAAAACCCAGGTATCGTAACCAAACAGCGATCTTCGAGAACGGTCGTTCTCAACATCTTCATCGTCATATGAAGGCCACGGGATACGTTGGATGGCTGGCGGAGAGCTGGTGGAGAATGCCAGATGGTGTTTGCGTGGCGAAACACTATTGGTTGGGATAAGGTGTGGGTGAAGTTCGACCTGCAGCGAAGGACTATTACCTGAGAACCTGTCCCTCGGCGCGTATGACGCCTTCGAACGAGAGACTGAGAGACTGAAGGGCCAGTCCTTCCCCTGGGCCAGCAAGGAAGTTGCGTTGGACACCTAGTGGGATGTCTGGAGGCTGATACACAGCAACGTCGGGTGTGCAATCGACTGTTACCAACACGAGATATGAGAATGTCGTCTGAAACACGTCATGAAACAGAGTAGAACATCGTGATGAACAGAGCTCACTTGGATGACGATCCTGCTCCCGTCCGGGGACCATGTTACGGCAAAGTTGTCACCATGCTCTACGAGGGATGTTTCGGACCTCGCCAGGTATGCCAAAGATGTGGACGGCTAGCGGAGATATTGAGTAACTATACGCGCTGGAGTAAATATTGTACGGTACCCGGACACGCCAGACGGTGATCGCATGCCGAGTGAGGGCGCAAAAGAGAGACTTGCGCGGACTCGGCTCCAAGGAGAGTATATTCTCGGGGGGTACATCGGGCAGAGCAGGGACACTAGACAACTGCCTGGGTGCGGAGGTCGGAAAGTACATCCCTCAATGTTGGTGGAACGAAACGCGAGTCACTGGTCACTGGTGGACGCCGGTTGGGCGTTTCAACACTTGTGGATCTTTGCAGCCAAAGATATGAGCAAGGCCGCCGCTGATGAGAACGAGCTGACAAGCCACAGCCTAGGTGATACTCACGGTTTTGTAAAATAGTCAGAGCGGCGAAGGAATCGTCCATTGTGGTATTACGGTTGCTACTGATACACAAAGTATGGGGATGTCGGAGGAGAGCAATACGGACAGGTGAGATATACGTTAACGCAGTAAAAACTCTTCCAAATGGTTAGTTACCCGCTCCCCAAACCCTATTAAACCATCTGTTGTTTTGTGAATTGGGGTCACGATCATTTTCTGGCTTGTGGCCGGTGTTGCTGCCCGAGGAAGATAGCACGGAGGTCTCCGGAACGACAAACGACATGTCGGAATGAATGGTGGAGATGTATGATCCGAACGCCATGGGTTGGAGACGGGCTTGACGGATGAAATCCATCATGAGAGAGACACCCTGGCGAGACTATCATGCATGTGAGTGGGATCCAGGGAGGACAGAGGGACTGGAACGTGCCCTTTGAACATGGGCGTTGAAACGTGCCAATCCGTGGCTTTCAATTCTCTTGGTGAGCCCCCAACCGAACTTTGAAGTGATGTAGGCCTCGGTGGTCTGGATCGTTCTCCTATGGGTGGCACGGTCAAAAGGAGGCCCGAGGGTGAAGCAGGAGCACGCACCCATCTTGAGACTGTTTGAAGAGCTGAGTCTCTTCGATCTGCATGACCTTGACATGGTCCAGGTTTTTCGTGCGACACCGGACTACTTTCCCAAAGGGGTCGACTTCGCTCTCCTCGATGATCCAAGACTGTGTGCGTGAGATGATGCCCTGAGGGGCCCATCGTGGGAGGGTGCCACGCTTGAGGATGAGTCTGGTTGTGAGGAGGGAGCCCGAGTCTGTCTGTCTACGGTCGACGACGTCGCAGGAGATGACGTGGGATGCATATGGGTTGGGGTAGCGGAGAAAGAAGGCGAGAGAGACGATTGACCAGGGATCGCTTCAAGGCGTCAAAAACAAAGAATATATGAATTTAAACAAACACTTACTCGTACACGAAGGATTGCGAAAAGAACTTCATGACGGACGACGACCCCTCAGCAAAGTGGACAAGTCTGAAATGAAATCCTATATTATCACCGTCACATGACCAGTCACGTGTATGTCTCATCCCAAACGCGTCCGGCCCGGTCAATATGGAGGCGAAGGCCATCGTGCGCCGGTCGTACCCAGTGCACCTCCCCCTCCAGCCCCTCTCGCATCATTTCTATCCCCCTTTTAACCGTCTCGTTTTCTTCTCCTCCCTGCCCTATCACTCCCTCTCCGATCCTCACGTATTCTTCCTGCGACACATCATGGTTGAACCCTGTCATATAGCTCCTTTTCGCCCCTATCCTCCGTATTGCCTCTCCCGCCTCTCGCACTCCCATGTGCGACATGTGCCCTCGGAGCCGCAGGCAGTCTATCACAAGCACTGATTTCTGTCCACCCACCTGAATAACCGGCCACGCATCATCTGGTATGAGCGACACATCAGTCATGTACACGATCGCATCCTGTACGAGGAACCCAAAGCAAAGGTATGGGCGAATCTTAGGGGTCGTCCCCTCGTTGGTCGGCCTTCCAATTGGCGACGAACCACCCAGTATCGGTGTGGTCGCCTGCGTAGCAAGTGGCGTTGGTGGCAACGCAGTCGGAGAGCTGGTGGTGAACAGACGTCCGTGATGTACTGAGCAATCCAATCAGCAACCCGTGAGTTGTCGTCCAGCTCAAGTCTCACCTAAAAATGGTGTAATCCGTATGCCGGTATCCTTGATCTCGAATGGAACTTTATCCTCTATAATATGCCACTTGAAATCGGGAACCTAGCCATCGTAAAAGTCAGCCTCAGCGCATTCCAATTCTCGAAAACGCACATCACCCCCTCCTGACGCAAATTCTCTCGCCACAAGGTACGGGAATGCTCTCTGGACTTCTCTAAATGTGGCTTGAGAAACATAGACATCTATATGTTGCTGTATTGCGCTTCCCAGGGTCCATCCTGTTGGTTCACCACGTCTCGGTACAACATACGCCTAAGTTGCGGAAACGATAATCACCTCGCAGATCGTCCAGTCCGTTCATCGCTGGATCGACTATCACTTTGCTATTCCATCGTTTCAACCTAAATAGACCCACCATCAGCGTGTGCATGAGTAATGAGCACAGCGTCAATCTCTCGTAATCCATATTTTGGAAACCATTCTATAGCGGCGGCCTGAAAGTTCTTGCCCACATCTATTACCAGCGTCCTGTTTTGATCATAGCGACAGTTGTTCACCTGACAAACCAGGGGGATCTGGGAGCGAAGAACACCTACGCCTTTTTCCCAGCGTTGCCTGCGGTCACCCGAACCACAGCAGATGTATTCCGCCTGATGTTTCTCTTCCCTTCTGGAGTGAGTGTCGAGAGACACGTTCTACAAGGTTCTTTACTTGGTGGTGCCGTCAAACAATGGATGTTTGGTATCGAGGATGATGTACCCGTCCCGAGGAAAATGAGTTCGATTTCCGGGTTGATACTTGATGGAGAGCCTGAAACTTCATCTGGGTTGGCAACATTTCCGTTTGTGCGAGCTGTATGAGCGGCAGGGATCATGTCCAGTGTTGGCCACGGGTCGTTCCAAAAGGCGGTCTTTTGTTTCTAATTCCCGTGAAGTACGCTCGGGTGCCGCCGTATTGGGGGCTGGACCAGTGCTGTAGTAATAGTATGAAACACTATCACTGGCACGCGTACCTGACTGCTCAACTTGAAGTACATAATTCGGCTTACGATAAGATAGCCCTGATATTAATTACCTTGTTTACAAGGTCACTAGGGGGGGAGAATTGTGGCTGTGAAGGACGCAAAATGGCTCCGTGGTAAAATATTTCTTTATTGATGCTCTTTGTAATATGTGTAATGTAAACTTCTCATGTAAACAAGGTCTCTGCCGAAGTTCGGCCGTACATCTAGTGTATCATTGTGTGCTTACTTCTAGTGTGGAAAGATTCGCACTGCTGAGGATGTACGGGAGGAAACGGCAAACGGCAATTTGGACGGTCTTATTTTCTTCCGTAATAGGTCGATTCCGTGGTTGAATGTTGAACTCTGACCCAACTAAGCAAGACATCGTGTCCTCTGATCAGAAAACTTCATGCATACTAGTAGTACAAGTGCAGTGACAATTATGACGGTCATTTAGTGAATACTGCAATGCGCGTCACATTAGATGTCAAGCAAAAAAAGAACAGATCCAGACACGTACTTGAAACTACATCTTCATCTTGTACCTGATGATTCAAACTAACCTTCTGCGCGTGCGGCGCAAATTTCGATGACCGTCCCTGGTCACATACAAGTGATAAGTCAGTTGAAGGGGGAAAACACAAGGATTATCCATACCCTGGAAATCACAAACTCGTCAGATGATGTCAATGTACCAGAGAGAAAACCCACCAAACGAGTCCGTATCGGAAATTTGTTGCAAGTGATTTATGGATTCCCAGACAAACATCCTGCGGAATATCACAAAGCCATGAGGAAATTCGCATCGCCCCATGGGCATGGAGAGACTTATGCACACCTCAATCGTAGCACCTTTCCGCATGCATACAGGATCTGACAAGTCAGGACGCTCCCCGCGTTTCTTCGTGTAAACTTTGACGAGACCGAGACTTTCCCATATACGCTCAATTAGGTAGTCAAGACTGAGTGTTAAAGACATTCTGGTCAAGAAAGCCAGCGCAGAATTGAAACAGTCTACGCACTTCAGGTCCATCTCACAACTGATGACAACCGTGTTCTCCGTTCGAGCAAGCTTGTCGACCTGCCTTGGAATGTAAGTATGATTTTTTCTTGCGAAAAAATGACAGCATACGAGTTCTAAGCTGATCGCATCTATCTTATTGTACACGTCTGCAAGAAATATGTCGACAGAAAGGGTCTAGAATGTTTCCGTGCAAGACTCACAGAGACATGGGATATATTTGCGCGTGCCTGAATCGATAGCTCAGGCTGTTGTCCAGTGTTGGCTGTCCAATGAACTTACCGATCAACACATCGATGAACTCATCTGTAGTGATCTGGAAGCAACTCAAACGCTGGCATCAAGGGTAAGGCATGTTTGGGTCTCACATCCTCTCGAATCATGACATCACAGTTGTGTAGCTTGTCTGGCGGTGATGAGCAATAGTCCGATTTCGTGGCGTGGGCTGAACATACAACTAGCAAGGATTGTACGTATTGTCTTTTCGTCAGTTTTGGTCAACTTTACAGTTGTATTGAGCTTGAGAAGAACATGAGAGCGGATGATTATCGACATAATCTGTACGGTACCGTAATCTGTTCGACAAAGATTGGTATCAGTTATTGTGGACTAGTGAGAGAATGACTATTCACTCCACCAGTAGTCTTGCGTTTGAACACGATATCAGGTTTCCGCTTGTTTAGTCGGATACCTACTGCGTCGAGTTCAATTTCCAAAAGGCGCCTTTGTTCCTCGGACTTGGTGGCATCGAGCATGATAAGTATAAGATCGGCGGTTTTCGCGGCTGGCCTGGCATAAGGTTTGTTTCGACAGATTAAGAGTCATTACTCACTTGCAACCACCTGTCGACCTCGACCCCGTCCTTTGGCACCAATAAGAAAGTAAAACAAAAAAAAAGTGTGTTTCGCTCACCTTGACTGGCTCCTTCCACGATTCCAGGCAGGTCAAGAAGTTGGATACGGGCACCCTGATACTCAATCACACCAGGAATGGCAGTGAGGGTGGTAAACTCATAGGCTGCGGTTTCTGAAGCGGTGTGTGTGCATTTGCTAAGGAGCGTGGACTATGTGAACCTCATCTCAGGCCAACGGACCAAATCTGAGCTGAAAAACGAGCCTTTCCGACGGATGGGAAGCCGATGAGTGCGACGCGCGCATCTCCGGACTTTTGCACATCAAAACCAATGCCCGCGGGACCAGATTTTGAGGCCGGTTCGAGGAGCTGTGCACGATAGCGCGCAAGCTTTGCCTTGAGCAGACCAAGGTGATATTCTGTCGCCTAGTTGAAAGATTTGTTAGATCACTGAGAGTGTCCTACTTCAGTTGGGGGACCTTGTTCTTTTGAGCTGTTGGACACAGACCATGAGTGGTGGATTGGAAGCGAAACTCAAGACCGTGACATACTCCTCGCCATCTCCTCTTGATGATAGTCAGACGTTCAGCTTACTATGTGTACATAGGCACTCACCCTCGATCTCTTTGATCTGTGTGGGTCAGCGTATGCGATCAGGTGCAGGATAGGTGGAATACTAACCTTTTCCACGATACCCATGGTGAACGCGATATAGTAGCAGATAGAGGAGACAACTGATGGAGTGCCAAGTGGGATTGATATTGAATCACGTGATCCGCATTTAACTCAATATTGAGATTTGTCGAGGGGTCAACTGAACTCAAAGATGACCAGCATCCGACGAGGAATGTCGCATCAACCGTCGCTGTTTTCGCTCGAGGAGCAAGACTCCAACGACGGCGACGAACCAGACTGGGACCCTCCTCCAATTTCAAGACCACACTCCTCCACGTCTTCATTGCTCTCCTCTTCCATAAACACCTCTTTGCGCAGCAGAGGCAAAGGCCGGCAGTCAAGAGGCAACTTCTCTTCTAGCTCAGCCTCAAATACAATATCCACGAACTACAATCCTCCACACAATCATCCAAAGTACTCGGATATTTACTCCCAGTTCGTTAAGCGATACAGGTCCGAACCGGGCCTCGCCGACGATCCAAGGAACGATCCAGACTCGAACTACTTTCAGAGGGGGCTGGGACAACTTATAGATGCAGGTGACAGTGACGATGAAGACCTCAACCGCTCAGGTCATGGTGGAGACGCATTCGATCGCTTCTCCGCCCTCATGCTCGAGTCTGACCCAATCGAGCCTGCGTCGGTAGAAGATCGCCAGCGTTTAGAGTGGCAGACAATGCTCGCTTCTGTCCTTGATGGTGATGTACTCAGATCTGAGAAAACTCGCATTGCTGTCGCGCTCGAGTCTTCCAGTGAGGAACGCAATAGCAGCCACCTCAACCTATGGCTCGGATTACGCGCCAAGCTAGCCGGAAGGAAGGACGTGGAAGAGCGCAGGCATATTGAAGAAAGGAGGATGCGCACAGTGGATTCCGTTATAGAAGAAATAATCTCTTTTAAGCTCAAGGACGACGAACGCGACCCAACCACAGCATTGCAGCGGGTCAACTCTCTTCTTCGTAGACTCGAGGCAGCCCAGTCCCTTTACCCGACTCTCAAGGCTTTCTATGCAGACAAGGTTGTCGCATCGGAATCACAATTCCAGGCCCGCTGTGACACCCTTAACACGTGGTCAACCGTTCTTATGTCCTTGCGTCGTCATATTGCCCTTCTACAGAGATGGACGGGGAGCGAGTCACTTGATGTGACGAACCCGATCGCAAGTATCGACGTCTATCCTCGTTCGCAAGTCAACGGCTCCTCCAAACAAACATCGGACTGTAGCACGTTCATTGAACGCGTCCTCAAAGAGGATTCCATCCAGAAGACTTTTGAAAAGGGATTCCTGACCACCGTACATGAATTCATCGGCACTGCTCGCGACGCTCAAGTCAACCTTTCTTCCTTGTTTGAAGAGATGAAGCTCCCCACTTTCGAAACTGAGCTAGTGCCCCTGATCTCCTTCCCTACCAAACTTGCCCAGGCGTGCTTACGTGTGCGCCTCGACTATGTCCAGAAACTCAAGGACCCCGAGGTCCTTATCATTGATCAGGTCACCGAAGATGTGAAGATTAGTCTAGGGTTGGCTTGCACGCTCAAAAGGCAGTATGAGGCGTTCCTTGCCCCCGATCCCGGGGGTAAGTGGAACTTGCCGAGGTGCATAAGCGAAGATTATGACACTACTATCCTCGAAGCTTTGTCAATATTTTTCAGGCTTATTCACTGGAAACTCAAGAGTGGTGTCAAAGGCATTTACTTCAAAGAAACAGACGTCATTGATTCTCAATGGGCAACATTTAACGATGTCAGCATGACTGTCATCGGGGCTTCCGCTGTAGTAGCTGAGCAGGTTTGGTGCGTATCGTCATCTTCACTGAGATGTTTCAACCGACCAGAATCTTATAGTTCATTGACTAATCGATTGATGGTTCGAGTTGCGAACTACTTCGAGACTCAAGTCCGCCTCCCTGCCTCCGCAAACGGACGGGTACACAAAGCATCGAATCCGGCTCTCCAAGGTGATGTCATCGCCAGCACCACCGGTCAAATGACCGATGAGCAGAAGGTCATCTGGTATACCAAGATACTAGACAATGTCCGATTGCGATATCGCAAACTCCAACGCTTTGCAAGGTTTGTGTCACCGCTATCCTCAAGATTACTCTAATTTAGCAACTTTAGAGCCCTCACGCAAAGAATAAGCAACTCGGCGGAATACAACCTTGAAAACACCTCTCTCGAACAGTTCATAGCAGCCCTGGTTGCAACAGATCACTTCCTTGTCTACACCCAGACCTACGAAGAAGACGGCACTTACATTATAGCCTCAAGCGCACTCCGGGATCGCCCCGACGCTATTCGTCGCATTCTTCTTGAATCCTTTCATGTCAACGAAATTGTCAACGACGAGGACGTACCACTTCCCGTTGTTGACAACGTCGCAGATTATGCGGACAGCGACGAGGATGAGGGGGCGGAGTACCTTTTGCTGCTGTCTCCTCGCAACGTATTCATTTGGAATGGACTGGTTCTCATGTTGGAGCTGCCGAGAATAGAACTCGACATGAAGGATAACCGGGTGAGGCTGGTTGCGGATGGGACAATGCGCCGACTTGCGTTGGCGAAACAGCAATTTACTGATATCTTTATCCCCACCGACGAAGACGAGGAGCCACTTGAGGTCGTCCTTCCCCCCCCTCCCTGTATAGTCGAGCAGCAGGCACATATCCCTGCCGTCAATCGCGAATTGCGCAAGATTTCTCGTGCAACGAACAAGCTCGCTGAATCTATTGTTGATTCGGTACACCATGTTCGCAATTCCTTGCGAAACGCGGTTCGATACCAGGAGTTACTAGAGAACTGGTACTTGTTCGCGTCTGAGCACGGTCAGCATGCACAGAAGCACATGGAACGCTCCACGATGATTAAATTCAATCGTTCGCTCACCCGGCTTGCTATCTCCTGGGTTTCCTTCATATGTGACGACTGCGATCCTACCGACAGGAAGACCTTCAAATGGGCCGTTAACGCGCTCGAATTTACGCTACATCGCACAAGGCGCAGCAACATTCTACAGATGTCAAGCGATCAATTTGAGATGCTTCGGCAGAAAGTGGCAAGCTGTATGACACTACTGATCAGCCATTTTGATATCTTGGGCGCCCGGTCGACTCTGGAGGCACGCAAGCAGAAAGAAAGGCAAGAGGAGTTGCTCCGCGAACAAGTATCTATTGCCGCGGAGAATGACCCCCTTTTGCAGCGCTCACAGTCACCGGCCAATGACGACTGTCTTATCACCTCCGGTGCGTACGCACACACAGACGCCCATGTTCGTGGCTTCTGGGAAAGAACTACCAAGGCGTTTGAGGTGCTCGAAATGGACCGCGAGCAGATAGGTTCAGAGCATCGCTTAATTGGGCGTGTGCTGGACGATGAGAAGTTGGAGGATCGATCTCTAGTTTTCCTTGCGTCTTCCAGCTCAAATTTCTCCATCCGTTGGCAGCAGCGGCGGTTCATTGGTGCTGGAGCATTTGGCTCCGTCTACCTCGCTGTTAACCTCGACTCAGGGTCCCTCATGGCCGTTAAGGAGATCAAGTTTCAGGAGTTATCTGGGCTACCTAATCTATACTCTCAGATCAGAGACGAGCTCAGCATCATGGAGATGTTGCACCATCCAAATGTTGTGGAGTACTACGGCATTGAGGTGCATCGAGACAAGGTGTACATTTTCGAAGAATATTGCCAAGGAGGAAGCTTAGCGGCATTGTTGGAGCACGGGCGGATCGAGGATGAGAGTATCATCCAACTATATACCATGCAAATGCTGGAGGGACTTGCATACCTCCACTCGAAAGGTATTGTGCATCGCGATATCAAGCCCGATAGTGTGTCATTTCACCATGTCAGCGGATTCCGGGGCTCACCCGTTTCTCAGACATACTCCTCGATCACAGAGGAGTCATCAAATATGTTGACTTTGGAGCATCAAAAATTCTCGCCAAGAATCGCACAATGCAACGATCTCGCCGTGGCTCGGATATGGCTAACGCCAACTTCGCAAAAGCCGGCGGACTCGGCGGTGGGCTCGGGATGAACAACAGCCTAACTGGTACGCCAATGTACATGTCTCCCGAGGTTATCAAAAGTGACAGACGAGGTCGTCACGGAGCGATGGATGTATGGTCTTTGGGCTGTGTCGTGCTCGAGTTTGCTACGGGTAAGAAGCCCTGGAGTAATCTCGACAATGAATGGTGCGCTGTCTCGTTGACACCCGTTCACCGCGTATTTTTCATCACACATCTCAAGGGCAATCATGTTTCACATCGGGGTCGCTACTCAACACCCTCCGCTTCCAGAGCCAGGTCAACTCAGTGACCTGGGAATTAATTTCATCAAACAGTGTCTGACTATCGACCCCGTTCTGCGTCCCACAGCACTTGAGCTCTTGGATCATCCCTGGATGCTCCAGTTTGGCGAGGCCCTCTTGGGCTTTGGCGACGGGGAACTCACCCCCACTCCACCCGTGGAGATACCCCATGATGAAAAATGCGAAATGGTCTTGACTGCGAAGCTGGCTACTAATTCCCAGGAGAGGGTGATCGAAGCTATTCAGATACCCTCACCCGTGTCATCGTCCACTGGAGTCCCAACCCCTGATAGTGATTGAGGGCGTTCATAAAATGCGTTCCATATCTGTTTTCTCCCGCGGTCTGTTTTAGCTGGGACCTTTTTTTTTCCGATTTTCAACACACATTGTAGCTATTACTCCGACCCTTTCAAGTTGCTCACCACATCTTGTAACATATACTCATTGCTTAGTCGCAAAGATACATAGATCGATTTCCTCGAGCAATGGGAAATAATAGAACTTGAGCCTCAACGTGTTCATTTCTGTGGCCACCCAAGTACAAACATAATACATCCAAGCATTATCAATGACCAATTACTCGATAACCCAGCGCTTATTGTCGGCGCGTTGACTGCTACTACTCATCGCGCTATCAACACTACGCTGTGATCCTTGTCGCTGAAGTTGGGTGTATGTACGCTCAGACGGAGCGCAAATTATTGCTGGAGAGGGTTGCTGGAGGGATCTTTGGCTAACCATCCTCATAGGTTGCGCAAAAGACAGCCCGGCGTTTTGAGCGAACATTTGCGGTGGGGAAGGAACCTGTGCCTCTGGACCGAAGGCAACGGAGAAGGTTGGCTCGCTACTTGATGGGAAGGCCACCTTCTCTGGGTCACCAACGACAACTGGCGCAAAATCGTCTTGGATGGGCCTCCGTCCATTTACTGAAGTACGTAACGTAAGAGAGAGCGAGAGTTGCGAAAATCGACCACCCACAATAGTGAGGCAGCCCTTTCCCAAAGTTGAAGCGGCATATGATTCCCAGTATGAACGAAAGCAGTGTAAGGAAAACAGAGGTCGTCGTCATCACTCCGAAGAACGTCCAGGTCATGTATGTCCAGCGGAAAGTCGTGGAATCAAACATGGCACCCCAGCCAGCGAGGTAACCCAGACACATCAAGAGGAAAATGAGTATCTCTATTTTTCGCTCCCGCCTCACTGAATACCAACCCTGTAGAGGACTTGTTAAGCACAAAATTGAGATGTGAAAGTCGGGCTCTCACACAAGCAAGCCATGGGGGTAGTAACTGCGGTAGAGGAAGTCAGATGCCGTATGCCAGCAACAACACCCTCAATGCTCACAATGAGAGTCACGATCAACAATGGCTGAGACACTGGCGAGGTTGTCAAGTGACCGATGGCGCCATTCCAGAGCTGATCAAGCCACAACGCTATTGAAGTAACGATGAAGAATAGGGAGAGCTGAATAACGATGGATAATGTCAACACAATTTTGTAGACACGGCTGATAGTTAGGGATGCCCCAACACGCTTGAATGTTTGCCAGCCGAATGCCTAAAAAATAGGCGCGAATCCACCTCAGATGACTTCAAGGAAAGAAATAAAAAACTAAACCTTCCCGAGCCTCCAAGAAAGGAAAGCAGAGACCAACAGAGCCACAGCATTTAATACCAGGCTTGGGATTTCAGCGGCCGAACGAGATTGCCAGTATGTCGGAAGCAGGTTGATAGGGTAGCAGGCTCCTTTTGTCGTCACCTCCGCGAAATCACTGCGAAACTGGGCAGTGTTGAATATCTGGAATCCCGCCCATCCAGTAGCCACCATATGAGTTAGCAGGGAAGCTATGCTGAACATGGTTTTAGGTTCTGATCAAAGGTTCACCCAATGCAATGCTCACGTATGCGGAACTGATTCGTTCAGAATCTACAAAGGATCAGACCGTATAACTTTCCGCTGTTGAATAAATACTTACTGCAACAATCGACATCCCTAACACCCAGATCTGGAACATAATAAAAGTGAGGTCTTCCCTCTTCGTGTTTCGAAGACTAGAAATGCTCCTTCAAAAACGACCAGTCACGCTGCATCCGTTCCACCATACGCACATCTGGACGGGCCAGCCTAGAGCCCATAAGCACTCTCTGTCAAGGATCGCGCTCTCGTGGTTCCATCCAAGGCCGTTGACGACAACCTGTGCTGTGCCATTGATCTCGACGGCTTCGGTGATGCTTGAAAGACTACGCTAAATTCATGGGTAAACAAAGGTGAACGATGCGTACGAAATGAAGGCCGACCTTGAAATTTGCACTTTCACCGAGTATCCGCTCATCCTGATTCGCAACCTTTATTTGTATGGTGGCTGTTGGAGTAGAAATAGAGCTGGGGTGGGATGGCTGTGTACTATGCATGGAGTTGCTGTCAATTCTGGTCGTCGCCGTCGCCGTCATCGTCGGATGGGATTGCCCCGTCATGATGCCAGTGGTCGGGGCCGAACTGGAAGGGGAAGATATCGAGCTAATCGTGGAAGTGCCGCTATTGCTACTGGTCGTATTCGCGGGCGATGGGTCTATTGTTCCATTCATCACCATGGCCACCACGACAGACGTTGAGACCAAGGTATTGTTCCCGATCATTCCATCCCATATCACTTGGCATGAACTAGCACTGAATGATGTTGGTACACTATCGCAAAGTCGCAGGTCGTTTCCCAAGACGTAGAACGCGTCCGAGTCGGTAGCATTACCTTGTTCAGTGATGGAAGCCAAGAAATCAGCCGCTTGGACGTTGATCCGGAAAGCCTGCACTTGAAAAATCACTTGAACAACACAGTGCAATACCGAGAAGACAAAGTAAATTGTTGTAGTTCTGGTGAGTGTTATTCGATCCCACTGCAGAGACAATCAGGAAGTTGTAAGTAAATACGGATCTCTTAGGTTGATAAGGACGGTCTTAGGAACTCGTCCAGTAATAACCAACACTTACAAAGAGCTTTATTTTGGTGGAGAGAGGGAACATTTCCCAAAGGTCCTTGGCGCGCATGGTCGACTATGAGCAGCTGATTCGAGGGAGGGAGTCAGATGCCGCCGAACGCAGTGTGCCTCGAGGAATGCGGTAGGCATTTCAGACTCGGACGTACCAATATTTGGACAGAAAAATGAACTGTAATGCCTCTAGGGCAGGCGAATGAAATACCAAGATTTCGTTTGAGAAACGGACTAAAGAGCGGTCAGCCTGCTACGTCGGTCCTGCCGGGCTGCAGCTACGAGCCAAGATTGAGTGGAAGATGCAAAGGAGAGGTGAATCGCATTAGGCTAAACATACTGTATTCTAAGGTTCTCGAAGTCGTCATGGCGAGTTCCACTTCGATGGGAATACCG